>PVKA01006699.1:0-82019 GCA_004027165.1 Ctenomys sociabilis | reverse complement strand
CACTCTTAATTCACTGATAAGAGATATCTGCTAAAATAATATCTGTAAATATAATATCATGTATGCACCTTGTACAATACCAAAACGTTATGAAAACAGTTTGCAATGTATTAATTCATCGAATCTGTATGGTTAAGGTGTCTTGAAACTGTCTGATTGACATTTGTATTTCAATAAAATAAAAATAAATGAAAAAAAAATAGAGAAGAAAAAGAAAAAAGAAAGAGCTTTTAAAGAGGAGTTGACTGGATTTAGAGAACTATGATAATAATAAGATTATTATCATATTGAAAGGCTATCACAATAGGCTTAGGAAGGAGATGATGGAATCAGAACTTTGGGGAATGATGAAAGAATAGTGTATGGGAAGAACATTCTTCTGAGATTTTAGTTTAGGCAACGGACTGAGTGCCTGGTGAAATAGCAGCAACCTAGATCATAAAGGAGAGACTCTTTGTGGGGAAGTAATGCATTTAGTTTTTGTCTTGCATAGTTGGAAGTGTCACATCAATGTGGAGATACATCCTGGCAAGGAGAAAAATCTAAAATTGAAGGGCAAAGTCACATCTTGAGGTGAAGTTGGGCTCTCGAGTTGGAACTACGGAGAGGATGAAAGCTTGAGGGAGCAGCAAAGTGAGATCAAGGGCCAAGGACCATTAACAAAGTGGTCGTGTCTGTTCTAGCCATTTAGCAGGTGGTTGCTGGTGGAGGAGAACCACAAAGAGAAAATTAGATAATCAGGCCTCAAATCACAAGAGAACATGCTGTGTTTTTTGAGATTGTCTATTAAATAAAGCAATCTGTGTGCAGCTGAACATTTCTTATCTTATTTTACAATAGGCTCCCAGTAGGATAGAGGCAATAGAAACTGACTCCAGGAACTATGATTTAGGTTGGTATTCTGAGGACCTCTGGTCCTCTGCCCTCCCTGCTCTCTATGACCCTTCACCCCGATTGTCTGGGAATTAATTTGTTTTTTCAGTTAACATGTGACAATATTCTTATACACTGAATATTTTTTGCGATGATTATGTGCACTTAAAGAGTTATAAAACACCATAGAAGATATCAAACTTTTTGGCCATTTTCTATGATCTTGAAACTATTTCCTTCTTTTCTTATCTTTTGAAATAGTTTTCTTCCACTGTATGTGCAATAGTAAGGAGGCTGTCTCATGTTTTGTATCTTTCTATTTCGTGTTAATCTATTTGATCTGTACAAGACTCCTCAGTTATATGTGGCTCAACTTTTCTTATCTATGAAATACAGGAATTGGAATATATTTTCTGAGGTCTCTTGGGCTCAAAATTTTTGTGATTTCATAATTTAAGCTCTACACATAAATGCCATTTAAATATCATTGGTTAGATCACCAAAATGCTAATAATTGTATAATCAAGGATAGATCAAATACTATTGAAATAAGGGTTCCTTAAAGGTTGAAAAAGTCCTCTTTATAGGAATGAAATCAAATGATTTTTTTTCATGAGGTCAAAATTTCCATTTGGGTATGAGCTCTAATTAAATTAAACCCTGAGAAACTTAGACTAGGACACCCTTCTTTCTTTCTTTTGGCTGATTCTAAAGGTTACAAGGTAATAGAACATGTTCTTCAGGAAATGTACAGGTTCTTAAGACCAGAGACTAACTAAATTATTGGGAAAGTTGTAGGTTTAACCTACCTATAGTTCAACAAATAAAGACTCATAAATCAGAATAGACTGGGGAGTGTGTCATCCTCAAACAGCATTCAGAAGTATCATCCTAAAGATTGGCCAGATTGTGGTTGACATGGGGAGAAAGCCTGTCAAGTAGGAGAAGCATGCTGAGAGGACATGCACATCAAGCTAGATAAATGGTTCAGTGATAGGGAAGGTCAGGGTTGAGTTGGAAAGCTTGGTAGGAGAATGTTTTCAGAGAAAGCAGGGCTGGACATGAAGCCTTTCTTTTTGAGAAATCTGGCAGAATCCCATGTTGTAGGATACAATTCCTTTAGTGCTTTGAGTATCTTCAGTGTAGGAACAAGAGACTGCTAAGAGTTTGGAAGTTTTATATCCTTCAAAGTCCTCAAAATTGGGCCAGTGATACTAAGACATGAATCTGTGGTGCTGAGATATTCTGTATATTGTACTTGCATTTTCTATTGATTTCAGTGGAGTTGGAAGGGGACTCTCAGGTTAATCTTGCCTTCCATCCTGTCACTGCTCTCCCTCTGCCTAGTGTGAGTCATCTTCTTCCAGAACAGTGACAGCCATCATCCAAAGTGAGAACTCAGTGTGACAAAAGGGCTGTTTTCACAGTACTCTGGAAACATAATGTAAAAGTTCTCCACATCAGGCACATCATCTTAATCACCGAGGTCAAAAGAATTTTTAAATGTGACAAGTAGCTGCCTTTTTAGTTAACTTTTCCCTTCTGATTGGCAAGGAGAATACTGAAAATCCTTGACATGTATACGATCACTCCACTACTTTATTGTCTCCACTCTTTGCAAATATGGATTTCTGCCAGTCTTTTATATTCACAGGATATATAAAAGTGGAGACAATAAAGCAAATAATGAGCAAAGGAGTAAAGGGTTCATAAGTGAACCTGGGAGTGCACTTCTTTTGTCCAACCTTATTAAGCACCTGCTTTGTGCTTGGCTTCTGGGTTGAGAGGGTGATTTAGAAAGAAAAAAAAACAGGCAAACTTTTACTATAACTGAGCTTACATTCCAGTGGACAAATAATACAGAAATAAGCAAATATCTCATAGTAACAAGTACAATGCCAAAGAACTAAGTAATTCTCAAGAGAGTGACTTGTAGCTAGTTTATAAGTGTTCAGAAATGTCTGTGCGTGACATTATCACTAAGATCTGAATGATGACAGACAGCCCCATGCAGCCCTGGGGTAGGTGGTCCATTCATAACCCAGAACTTATGAAAATGCATTAAAGCACCATAAACTTAGGTAATTAAAGCTGCAGTTTAGTGACAATAAAATGGAAGAGTAGGAGAAGGTTTCTTAGAGGAAAAAAGGGAGTCACATCACATGAAGAAATTGGTATTTATTTTAAGTGTATTGGGAAATCATTGGAGGTTTTAAGTAGGGAAATGATTTTATTGATGCATCCTTTGAAAAGATTGTTCTGGTTTGCTATGTGGAAAATGAATTGAAGAGACAAGAGTGCAAGAAAAGTTTAGTCACAAAGTCACTGTTATCACCCACCATGAAAAGACACACTGGCTCAGAGCAGGGTGGGAGTGGCAATGGAGAGGTAGGATTTGTAGGACTTGTAGGATTTACATAGGAATTATTTTGTGAGCAAATCTAACAGAAGTGCTTGTTTCTGAATGGGCAAAAGAAAGAAAGAAAGAATTAAGGGCTATTATTAGAAATCTGTGTAGAAGAAAATCAGCATTGAGTTTAAAGTATGAGACTGATGTCAAAGCAGATATTAAATGAGCACTTGGATTCATAGCTGGAGTACTGAAGAGTGGGAGAGAGAGTTGAAGCTTCATGCCTGTCCATGTGCTTTCCAATTCTTTTATTATTTGCTTATTATAGACTCATACAATTAGTTCCATCCAATGATCTATGCCACTTTGGGTTGAAATATAGAAGAGTTTTTCTATAATCTCTCCTACTGCCACAGAGATCAGCAATATTATAGTTGGCAGAGCTCTTTCTGCCTGGTCCCTGAATGGGTTATGGAAAACAGAATAACCTATTTTCTCTCTATCTTATATTAATAATATAAGATGAGTGAGAATTAAACCTTATTGTGTTAAGTCACTGAGATACAGGGATGAATTCGTTACTACAACACAATTTAGCCTATATTGAGTTAATAGCCACATAAAGAGATTAAGATATTGTCAGTAAAAGAATAGTATAAAAATCATAGGAATAGGCACATTCACTTAAGGGAAAATGTAGAGAATAAAAAAAAAGTCTATAATTTAGACTGTAACATGTAGAAGTTGATCTGAAGATGAAAATAACTGTTGTTTGGTAATTGGGGAGAAGAGATAAGACATAAGATGAAGATCTTTGCTGTTGAAGTGTTGCGTATTTGAGCAGAAGGAGCAATTTTGCAACATGCATAGGCATCACAATGACAATTGTGTTTTCCTTTGATGGTAGATTTTGAGAGAGCCAGGCCTGTGATTTCTTAGAATTGTCATGACTAGGACACAACATGCTAAAGTGCTACATGGAAAAATAAGCTTGCTGAAGCTAGCAGAGTAGAAAATCTGAGACATTTTTTCCTGCCTCTGTATTTGGGCAGATGCAGGTAGATCCAATCTGGCAAACTTTTCTTGACTTGTCCCAGACCCAGTTAGATTCTCCTCCTTGGAGTTTCTTCTGTGACTGTAAGATGTTTTTAAGACTTGTTACACTGAAATTTAAATGCATGCTTCTTCAGATAATAATCTCCAGGAATCTCCCCAGTGCTTACAGTGATGTCTGCCACAAAACAGATTCTCAGTCTGGGTTTGCTTAAAGAATGAACAGTTTTGCCCAAGACCTGGCATGATCAGCATCCACAAACATAAGGTGATAAAGATGCTGATCTGTTACAGATATAAGGTGATATGTGTTTCTGTTAGCATCATGTGACCTAAAGAAGTCTGACTCTAGTTCAGATTAGTTGATCAACAAGTACTTAATGCCTGCTGTGTAGCAAAAATTGTGCACTGGAGGAAAAAAAAAGGAAATTTCTCTCTTAGCCTCTACCCTAAAAGAACTAACAATGTATTTGAAGGGACTGAGCTAATGAGTATAAAACCATTAGAGAACAGTATGAGATGGTATATAGTTAATTGAAAATTGGAATGATTTAGACAATGCACATTATAGGAGTTTGGTAAAGAAGAAATAGATAAGTGTGAAATAAAATTAGATCTAGGACAATTTCTTCAAGTATGGAAAACTTTCAGATGCAAATCTAGGGAGGGAGACAGAGGAAGGACCAAGTCAGAAATTCACTGACAGTGAAGGAGAAGTTGAGGAGACCTCTGGGGCTATGGGTCAGAGTGTGGATTGGGTATTGATAAACATAGGTAGAGAGATAAAGTAGACTCATATTAGGAGGGATCCCAAAAGGCAGAGAGGTGATAACTTGTACCAACTGTACATTTAGTCATTCAGGCCTCACCATGTGACCTGAATACATTGGAGGGAAGGAGGCCTGTGATTTCTTAGAATTGTCATGACTAGGACACAACATGCTAAAGTGCTACATGGAAAAATAAGCTTGCTGAATCTAGCAGAGTACAAAATCTGAGACATTTTTTCCTGCCTCTGTATTTGGGCAGATGCAGGTAGATTCAATCTGGCAAATACAGAGGGATTCAGATTAGGAGGGATCCCAAAAGGCAGAGAGGTGATAACTTGTACCAACTGTACATTTAGTCATCCAGGCCTCACCATGTGACCTGAATACATTGGAGGGAAGGAGGGAAGGAAGGAAGGAGAGCGAGAGAGAGAGAGGGAGAGAGAGAGAGAGAGAGAGAGAGAGAGAGAGAGAGAGAGAGAGAGAGAGAGAGAGAGAGAGAGAGAGAGAGAGAGAAAGAACATTCCTGTCCTCATGGGGCTTATTTTATGACAAAAGGATAGAAAAGGAACATGGAAATGTACTAAGTAGCAAAATTGCAGATTGTGATAAATGATATAAAGAAAAATGAGATAAGATAAAGAGATATAGAAAGGGAACATGATGCTTTCTATAAGAAAAAGGTCAGGAAAGGCTTCTGTGGAGTTGGTATTTATGAAGAGATTTATACAAAGTGACAAGATGAAGACAATAGTACATTTCTGGGAATCAACATGGTATGACAGCATTACAGGAAGAGGTAATATAGAGAAAGAGGGTTAATGAAGTAGCTGGCAGCTGGACATATGAAGTAATTTAGGATCTAAGAATATGCTAGCAAAATTTAGATACATAGATTGTTTCATATGTTTTCTTTTTAATATCAAATGTATTGTTTTCCTCATTAAGGTAATTAAAGTGATTAGGACATCAGCTCCTGAAATCCCACTCATGTACACATGCCTGTTATTTGTGACAATACTCTACTCTCTCAATGTTTTCTATCAATTGTACCTTAAAGGGGTCTGCTGTCTGTCAGACAGACTGATGTCCTTGGAAAACAGCAAAATAGAAGACACAAGTTCTCTTGCCCATCTCATCAAAGTTAGGCCTTTGAGTACTGCATGGCTTTGTGCCCAGTAGAAGAGGACTGAGGTTGCCAAATCTTTGGATAATAATAAGCTCCAATCTACATAACACCTGGTCTTTACAACCCAAGTCATTATGAATGTGGTCCAAGTTGTCACCATAGGGGTTTTACTATTTTCACATTCATTGGAGGTGTTTCTTATATGAAAGTTCCCTATGTTCCTTTGGATAGGGCTGATGGAGTGAGACTGCCTTGCCTCACTTTGCTGGGGTTTGATGATGGTGGAGAGAAATGGGAAAAAACAGACTGCTACACTCTAGATCAATAAACAGTATTATAGTTTCAACACTCAAAGAAAAATTCACACAATTCTAGGCGTTGGGGTCAGAAGAAGGAGACTTCTAGGATAGGAGAAGTGAAGCGAAGGTCTTTGAGCTGCTCAAATGGGAAACTGGTCTCTGCCATGCCTCTCCACAACAGTACTACGTGAAAGGAAGACAGATCTGAGACCAGTGACCAAGAGGAAGAATGCAAGATTTTTGTTGTTTTGCTTAATAGCATTTTAAATGTGAAAGTAACAAAGATATGCAAGACCTGGGGATAAATAGGGAGGCAGAAATAGAAATGAAGAAATGAGGGCCTGCCAAATATTAAAGCACCTGCAAACAGGCCCAGGCGCTGGGGGTTCAATCCCTGAGCCTGCCCTGCCAGCCCTGCCCCTGAGGCACACTGAGAAGGCAATTGAGACTGGACATGGTGGCACGCACCTGTAATCCCAGCTCTTGGGAACCTGTAAATAGGAGAATCACTACAAGTCCAAACTAGTAGTAAGACCTTGAACACCCTGTAGACCCTCCCCTAAAATTAAAAAAAAAAAAAAAGAAAGAAAGAAAGAAAACATGATCAACACTTTTTGAAAATCCATCCAATCTTCCTGGTTCTTTCCTCCTCCTGGCAGCCACCACCTTATTTTGTGTGGATCAGTTGTCTCCCTGCTAGGCTCTGGCATTTTCCATGTGTCTGCATAGCATGGAGGTGCTCTTTTAGAAGTCAGCATTAGACTGTATGGCTCACATAGCTAAAAGCACACACTAGCTTATGAGGACCTGGCAGCTTTGCCCTCCCTCCACCCTCTCAGCCTGCCTTAAGGGACTCCACTACAGGCTCACACCTCTCCAGCTACTTCGGTCCCTGACATACTCTTCAAACGCTAAACTCTCTGAGATACAGGCTTACTGGTCATGTTATCCTACTTCCTTTCTTGGCTAATGTCTACTTATATGAGATGCAGTGTATCTTAGTGGTTGAAAATGTTTGCACTACTGCCAGACTGCTTGGCTAAATCCCAGGTTTTGTACTTAATAGCTATGTGACTTTGAATAAGTTTCTTAAACTCTCTATTCTTGTATTATAAAGTGGAGCTGATAATAATGCCTGCCTCAAGTGAGTAGTCATGAATATTAAGTGATACATGTGAGGGTTTTAGCCCAATGCCTAATATCTAGAAAAATCTCAGTAAATGTTATTAGCTTTGGGGGCTGAGTCATTTCCTCTGAGAGATGAACTCTTGTCTGATCCAGATCGTCCCCTGCACTGAATTCCTTTGTCATGGAACTTTTTTTTTCTTTGATATCATAATAAGCATTTGCACACCTGTGTATCCATTGTCCCTATTCATTAGAGCATAAGCTCCATGAGAGTGTTCAGTTATATCACTGAGTAATGCCTACACATTAGGCATTTTCCATGTGTAGTAAACAACAAATTACTACACATGTGTAGTAAACAACAAATATGTTACTGAATGAATGCTGAGGCTGGTACTGCAGGACTGCTGGTGAATGCTGAGAGTCTTCTGGGAAAGTACTGGGGTTTCTGAAGAACGGAGCTGGGCCAGAGGCCAATGGAATGCTGCTGTACCACTTTTAAAGACATTATCTTTATATTGTATTTTAAGATGTTGACATATCAAAATCAACTTTCTGGACCTAGCTCAAAACTTACATTTATATGCCAGGATTAAATGCTCTTTTTTGGCAGAAAAAAATGTTCAGATTTGCCATAGGATCTCATCCAACCTGGAATTGGCCTGAATGAATTGTGTAAACGAGACAATCATGGCCCCTCTTCCCCGCCGTTCTGCTCCACAAGGTGGCTGCATATTTGATTCAGTTCACTGCTTTGGCACACAGACTATGGTACACTTGAGCAGCCACTTCCTCAGGAGCAAGCCCGAGATACTGGCTCATCCCTGCATTCCTCACTGTTATTCTAAATAGAGCCCCTTTATCAACATTGGTCTTATCTCTTTTTTGTTTAATGTCACTGTTTGTTTATTTCATTTACATAGCACTTTCTCATCCCAGCTTGTTAGACTGTATGGAGAACAACATGTTTGGAAAGAGAAATGGCAAACATACACAGCAACAAAAATGAAAATTTCAACTATAGTAGTACTTGGATAGCGCAGAGTTACTTTTATCTTGTAGGTGACCATTGGTTTTCACTGGAAATCCAATCCTGATAGACTCCCACCCCCTCTCTTCATCCATTGTTATATTTTTTGTTTCATACTTATTAGAAGTACGGTAGTAATTGGGGCCTTTGACATCTGTGTGGGTTAGGGCAATGCGCATGTCTAATTTCCACCCTAATGATCTTTACGAATAATGATGTCACCTATTTTCAAAGTTATGTTCTTTCAAACTTTTTGATGTCTTATATTGTAAAAATTTATTATAAAGTTTACTATAAGATTTGGTAAAATGTTCTTATCTCTACCTGCCCCAGTTATCTTTAACTGTTTCTAACTTAATCTGTATTTTAAGTGCAAAGCCTTTATTAATAACCAAAGCTAACTATCTCAGAAAAAAAAGCACCTCATAATGTCAATAAAAACTTTATTTAAAATATAAACTGGTAGTTTGGAGTAGAAGTAAAAAGGATTTACAATAAACTTTGTTTGCATTTTCCTTCCATAAGATTTGCATGTGATTGCACAATGTCAAATAAAATTCTGGCTCTTATGTTCTTTGACTTCACTGAAATACCTGTTGTTGGCATGATGCCTTGAAGAAAAGTGATATTCTGTAGTTCAAGGCAATAAGATGCAATGGTGTTTAATATTCATAGTTCTTTTATTTTGGGAAAACATTTAATTCTTACGGATTACTTGTTTTTAAAGAAGCCAAGTAATTGGGTACATATAGAACATAATTGTCATATAACTATTATAGCCTAGATTTGAAAACTGGGAAACCAAACATAAGCAGTGTGACAGAGGAGGCAAGCTATGTATTAAGACAAAGTATTATTGGGAGTAGTACAACTGGTCACAGAAACAGAGTACAAGATGAAGGAGAATAGGTTAGTGTAATAAACTGAAATGCACATTGAAATCAGATTGCCAGCCTAAAACAAAAATACACATGTCATGGCCTCTGAAGAAGGAAGGAGATGCATAACTACTAAAATGTCCAATCATGACACATTCAGCATCCTTAATATCCTCTTTTTTAGAAATATTACAAGCACAAATCCTTGGACCATTTAGTGTCTATACGTGGCTGGAAATTACAGCACTGATTCTGGGAAGGCTGAAACCCAGGAAGCCTGGTATAGTATCACAGATCAGGAAAGCAGAAATGCTGTTCTTTGGCTGCCGTTCCTCAAGTACTTAAATGAGACTCACTGGTTATTGATCTGTGTATACGGAGATTACAACAAAACATAATGGTTTTTTTTTCTCTTGGCTTATAGGATTGGCATTTCTACCTCTTGGGCATAACACGTTGTAGGTTTGGATTCTGGGGAAACATCCCAGGATCTGGATGGCAACAGATGTCTTTTTAAGATAATGTAGTCAAGAAGACAGGCATCCCGAGAATGTGCAGGTGCTAGCTGGAAGAATAGCTGGTGCTGTTTATAATATTGAGATTGCGCTTTCAGAACCTGTCCCACAGCAAGCTGGGTTGGAGCTCCGCCCCCCATATAGTCAGATAACATAGTTTCCTCTGATTTGTGATTTTTCTCCCGTCATGTATTTTAGCTTGTCTATCTCTTCAATCTAATTTGTGCAATGACATCAAGCTTTAATTTTATCATTATTATTTTGCTTCTTTAAAAACACTTGGGTGTGCCAGACACTGGGTAAAATAGAAAAGATACATTCCCTGCTGTTGCCGAGTTCCCACATTTAAGATGTATGACAGGCAAAATATCCAGTAATTGGCAATAGGTAGTCCTCGTGGTTTTTTCCCTTCTCCCTTTTGAAGGAACTTCATCTCTCTGAACAAGCCTCAGAAGTTCTCTGGATCAAAGGTGTCAAAAACGAGGAGGGTTTGGAACAAGTGTCAGTGTAGGCAGGCGACTTTCAGAGCTGTGACTTGCTCCTTGCCTGCCCACGTGCTCTTGTGCCGCACACCCGCTTTACCTGGGCAGACTCGGACTCTCCAGCCTTCCTTTGGCGCCCCTGCTTGGGAAGCTTAAGGCGCCCTTCCCACACCTCCCGCGCTGTCCTCCAGGACTGCAAAGCCTCTACATTAGAGGCTCCAGAACTGTTCTCCAGGCTCTGCTTGAAGTGTGTGGACAGCTGCGGGGAGCCTTTCAACAGGGGATGTCCAGGCAGGTGCGGACCCAGTCCCGGGCTTGCTCCAGACTCACGCCCAATGTTTCTCTTTCACTCCGTCTCCTACTTACCCTGCTCGGATCTTCTTTGTCTTTTTCCTGGTCGCACGGAAGCCTTCTCGTGCCTGGGAACTGCAGAGGCACACTGGGCCATCCGGACCGCGCTGGATGGCTCAGTGAGTGGGTGCATTATGGTCTGATCTGAGTGTTGGCGCGTTTGCGAATGTTGGGGCGGGTTTCTGGGGACCCAGAGCAAGCCACTCTTCTTTTTATTCTCCCATGATTTCCTAGAGCTTCGGGGCACAAAGCCCTGGCCCTTCTCCGCAGCACTCAGCAGATAGGGCATCCCAGGCTGGGGCGACTCCCTTAGTCAGCCCGCACTGCACCCCGAAGCTTTAAAGTTGCGGGAAACACTTTCGGGGGCTCCAGGCTGAGGTCAGTGAACCCGCAGCTGGTCGCCCAGGGACGCGGGTTGAGTCGAGGGTCTGGGTGGTGTGCGGGTTGTAGGAGGACGCGGCGGGGAGGAGGTGGGGGAGGGGCTGCGGGGAGCAGCTGCTGGGGGAGGCGGGCACAAGGTGGCTCCCCGAGCCCCGCGCCCCGCGCTCGGGGGGACGCACCAGGCAGCCAATGGCTGCGCAGAGGTGTACAGCAGATGGCGTCCGACTGCGCCGTTCCTTCCTCCTCCTCCTCCTCCTCCTCCTCTTCTTCCTCCTCCTTCAACGCTGAGGAGCCAGAGTCGCCGCCGGGTTGCCAGACGCTGGAATGGGTGGTCTCCCGACAGACACCACCATCTTTCTTGTACTCGGGAAGCTCGGGGCTCAGCGGCTCCCAGAAGCGGCTGCTGCGGCTCAGGCTAGGCGGGTGAGTGTGGCCGCGCTGCCCCCGGAGCGGAGCTGGGCGTTCTGGGTCCCCTGGTGAGGCGGCGGGGGCCAGAGGTGGCCGCGGGCGGCAGGCGCTGGGCTGCGCCCCAGCACAGACTTCGCTCTTTCCTCGCCGCCGGCCTCCCTCTCCCTTTTCCCTTCCAGACGTGGGAACTTGGAAGCGGAGCTTCTCAGAGCCTGTGGCTTGAGGCTGCGTGCAGGAAGGGTAGCTACCCCGGCGCAGCGCGGGGACCCTCCAGCCAGATGGTCGGGCCGGGACACCCTGCGCGCGAGACTTGGGCAACGACCTCCGGCGACCGGACGGATGCAGGGGGGGGTTCCACATCCAGCTTGCTTTAAGGGGTACGGAGGAAAAAAAAAACCCAATACACCCAGATTTCCCCGTCCTGCGCTGGTGCCTGATGTCGAGTGCGGGGAGTTCTGTTGGTTCTTCGAACTGAGGGTTCCCTTCAGGTTGCGCTGACTGCGAAATCTGCATGTGGGCGTTGGGCCCCCGGAGGATAGCTGAGCAAGCCAAGAAGTTTTGTGGCTTCCTATGATTTATCAGTGGATTATCGGGAGGGCGCAGCAACAGTTTAGATTTCCACTGTCCCAGCGAGGGACAAGAGGTGTCTGAGAATGGGACCCGGGGTCAGTCTTGGTGTTACATTATCAACAAAAAAAACAGAACAGGGCGCCAAAGAGCAGCAGGGAGGGAGGACGTGGGTATTTTCTAAAATATCACCTATCTGCACCTGCCACCATTCCCCTTACATGGTCTACGCTTCCGCAGTATAAAAGTTTTTTGAATACGAAAATAAAGCCACTGCTCTTTGGTGTCCACAGTTTGAGTCTTGAAGTTGCAAAGCTTGGGATGTGGGGTCTGTGTTGGAGTATTAAGTGCTTTCTGGTTGTTTTTTTAAAATATAAGGAAGAAAATAAGTTAGTATGACGGAAAAGGGTCTTTCAAGTCTGAACATGCCTTAGAATGGCTTTTGATTCAATTTTGTACAGTCAAAGTGTACAAAATTGTACAGACTGAGATTATAAGATTTTGGCACAGTCTGGGAGACTGACACTCTGTTGCAGTGGTCTGGTGGTTGCTTGTATTTCATCACCTTTAGCTGCCTTGGTGCTCTTGCAAATGATTGTCTGAGGGAGGGAGTCTGCATAGCCTCCTGCTTCTGAGTATACCTGTGAGTACTTTTATTATGGAAGTGGAAATCCCTGAAGGCAGGGTTTATGCCAATCAGATAGACTGGAGAGAGAGAAAGAAGAGAGAGAGAGAGAGAGAGAGAGAGAGAGAGAGAGAGAGAGAGAGAGAGAGAGAGAGAATCTATAGTTTCCTCTTGACAATCGTCAGATCTTCAGATGTTAGCGGGATATGCTTAAACCCTCTGGCAGTGTGGAGGCAATCTGTTTGTTAGGTAAACTCCAAGGAAGCCTTTTGTTTTCTTGTCTATACTCAGTTGTTGGTCAAGGCTTCCGGACAGCCTTTTAGGATGTTAGTAATCAAATCAAGTAACCTAATCAGTAGTGAGTGAATGCTTATGTTTGTGGGTTAAAATAACCCCCATAAAGTCCTTGTCTTGAGCCTTCACTTTGAAGCTCTGCTGTTTTTGAACCTCATACATTGAGATTCAATGTATGAGGTTCAAAAACAGTAAACTAATAAAAACATTAGTTACATACTAATGATAGGAACCCTCTTTTAAAACTTAAAGTGATCACTTCTGTATTTTCAATGTGTACATAAACCAACTGAGTTAGTTTCCTGGGATTGGATTCTACTTTCCATGGTGTGTGTGTGTGTGTGTGTGTGTGTGTGTGTGTGTGTGTGTTTTCCCATCTACATGTGAGGAACTGAAGATTGGAAACTGTAAACTGTTCTGTATGTGTACTTTAGCATTGAATTCAGGATCTTCACACTGAGCTGCACCCTTAGCCCTTTTTCAAGATTTTTCTTTCGTTTTGATACAAGATCTCCCTAAATTGTCCATGCTGGCTTCAGACATGCAAACATACCTCCTCCTGCTTCAGCCTGCTACAATATTGGCATTACTGCTGCTGCACAATGTGGTGCTAGAGTGAAAACTCTTGACATATTTAATAAGAATTATGAAATAATTGTCCAGACCTTATAACAACATAATCAGTTACTTCAAAGGACTTTGTGGATGTAATAATTATAATCTCATATAAAAATATGGGATAGTCTAGCACAGTGGGACAGCCTGACTTGGAAGACCTGCACACCTACAAACCATTTGGGGTTCTGCAGAATTGCAGAATGATTTGCATTAAGGGTTTAGGGCTATGTGCTCCGAGTAAGCCTTCTTACTGGTGATAGACTTTGAAAGTCTCTCCTGAGGGAGTCGAGATATGATGGGCTTACTTTAGTTTTAAATCAATACTTGAAAATGATTTTTATTATTATTTGTTTATTTTCCCCCATTGCTTTTTATCAAAGTTGTTGTTTGATAGAGTTAACAGGCTAAGAAAAAGAAACACTGTTAGAAAATAATTACAGATCATAAAAACTATAAACACAGGCTCCACGGTTTGAGAACTGATATTAGTAACTTCATAAAAAGATGTAACATTCTGGTCTCTGGTGAGTGTGAATTATGAGAGAAAGTAAGAAGAAATTAAAAAAATGGTACTGCTGATATTTGTTTTGTGGAACTGGATATTGAACTCAGGTCTTTGCACTTGCCAGGCAAGTGCTTATTCTACTGAGCCACCTCCCTGGCCCTTGAAATGTTCTTCATCAGAAAAAGTATTTCAAGATTTTGGCTACTTGCTGCAGATACTCTTTTGAAATAATTATTTCATTAATACCTATTTTATCAAGTTTGTCTTCAAATCACAGAATAAAGAAGCAGAATGAAAAGATAGGAATGAAGTTAATGGAAGAGGTATGTCCAAACAAGACAAATTATAAGGTGTGCAACTCATTTTAATTAAACTTCACAAGTTGAGGCTAGAGTCCTATGATTCCTGCATAGGAACACAATTTTGCTGTACTGCACACCTTTGTAAAGATTGGGAATTACAGTCAAACATAGACTCAATAGAATGAAGAATACTTGACTGACCCTATTAAATTTACAGTAAAAATTACAAATGATAGGATATATAGCATTAAATACATGATTGAGATAAACAGATGAAAGAATTCTAAGTAAGTGACAAGCATACTGGTTGGTAGGAAAAAAGAACAGTATCATTAACAACAAAGGTTCTGAGATATTCTGAGATACTCTACAGGTGAGATGTAAAGGATGTGTCTTTGAATAACACTAAGGTATTATGTTATCAGAAACTCCACACACTCCTTAGATCTGTTCTTGGATTTTTGAGTATGAATTGCACGTAAGTGCTTAATGTTTTCAAAAGAAGACATTTCCTCGTATGTAACTCTGAAAGAAGCAGCCATAATCACTTTAACACCAGCCAGCTCCTTAAATATACCATGGGTCCTTAATTTAGAGCTGCTAACAGGATTAATATCTAAGTGATAATTACCATGTTAAACCTGTGAAAGTAGGAGGATTTTAAACTCCACTTTTAATTCTCAAAATTTACTACTATGAGGTTGATTGAGATCCATGGTTAACACGTCTGAAATCATTGGCTTTGGAATTGGTATTGATATTGTTGCTTCAACATGACATACATGTACATTGTATTCAACATTTCTGCACTAATTGAGATTTTGCTGATGCTTCTAGTTGGAAACTAGCCATGAATAACAATAGATGATTGAGACCTACCCATTGTTATTCATAATAGCAAACAAGGCTGTTGATGAAATTAGGCAAGGAGTAGTTGCCTGGTCAGCTTTTATACACCTCTGCTGAGAAGGAAATAGGAAGGGTAGTCATGTAGTCCCTAGGGTGATGCTTTCCTTGTGAGTCAGGATTCCTGCAGCAGGCCAGCTACAGAAAACAAGTCTACATAGTTATTTGTGTAGTTTATAAGTTACTTTTAAATTTATAATGAGCATTCTGTAGCTACTAAATTAAGCATTTCATTTGAAGGGGAAAATAGTATATTAGGGAAACGCAGTTACTTCATATCATGTAGTAAAATTCTAAAACTGACTGTAGACGTGCTATAGAATAGTTTCTCTGCTAGGAAGGCTCACAGTTACTATTGAAGTGAGGGAGTTGAACCCACGCTTTGCTTGTAAGCAGAATAGTCAAATCCAGCACATACACAGACTTCTGAATTCAAAGAATGCATGTGCTATTGTGATACATAAAACACAGTATGTTTTAAAACATCGCAAAATGTATATTAGCTTTTAGTCATTAGGATTATTATTTTTTGCAATTAATGGGATTGTAAAAGTACAAGACTTTGCTGTGATGTGGAAATCCATAGAATGTTTTGAAGATTTTTTTAAAAAGGCCCTCTTAGCAGAAAAGGTTAGACACTGACCTAGATGTGGGCATCCATGAAAGTGTGAAAATGTGCCCTGCAAGGAACAAAAAATCGTCATTGTGGAACTCAGGCATTTTTCAGCAAGGGCCACAATGTTTGCTTTTGATTTTGCCTCCCTAGTCATATTTTAATTATGAGCCTCTTGTACTTAAATATGCTGTAGCTGAAAGCAAAATCCTAAGTCATGAATGCACAGACAATTATTTAGTGCCTTGACTGGGAAAAAAACTGGTTGCTGTGTTCCACTTGCCTGTGTGAGGGTTGGCTGCAGATTTGTGCAGTGTTATATTTTTGTGAACAGTTCATTACCTCTCCAAGAATCACAATGTTGAGAAAAGCTCTAAACTTCACAGCAGTTAGGCACAATTGCTTTGGTCTTAGACTGTAGTTCTGTAGTAAAGCATATTTTAATTTTGGGTCCTTTTATTTGGCTATTTAAAAAACCATACCCTGTAGTATGCACAAATAAGGACTTTAATTATAGGAAGACTGAGGCTTGCACTAATCTCTTGCAGAGCTTGCTTCTGGGCTCTTCTATATTGATTTCTACATTTTGTGCTTACATTAGATGTATTCTGGGTGATTTGGCCAATATACATTGATAGAGCTTTTTTGGATGTAAAAATATCAAAAATTTTCTGCACTAGTAAATAAATAGGTACTGCTGGAGCCCTAGAGAGGACCTACTCTCTGGATAGTCTGGAGCATCTTACAGGCCACTTTTAAGCACCCCTCATATCATATCTTGTTACAAACATTAAGGGAGTTCTACCTGGTATGGAAAGGGGGACTTAAGTCTTGCTCCAGGGATATTGCCAGAATTTCTGATAGCTTTATTCTCCAAAAGAATAACTGCAAACCTTGGCATTATACCTAGTTGAATTTTAAAATGTTTACATTTGCAGTTTAGTGTTTTCTGTTCAACACTGATATCTATTTAAACTACTTGAACAACATTTTCATATAGTTTATTACTTAACAGAGTAAAAATATATCAATCTCCTTTCAGCCAAATAATCAATTAATATAAAACCACTTTCCTTTACAGTTCATTTGTTTTCTTAGAAAACATAACATAATATTAAAACATGAGATAAGAGTATTCTTAGAGGTAAAGCCAAGTTTAACCAGGTCATGTGCTGTAACAATAAATCAGCCCTACAACTATCTGAATTCACTTAATCAAATTTATGTGATTACAGGAATTCCAAAGATTTTTTTTTCTTATAAGGGAGAAGTAATTATTGTTTCCATTCTCTCTGTTTCTAGTTTTTAGAGTTCACTCTGTTTATTTCATTTTGATTTTCATTAATTTATGTGATTAAGTATTATTGATGGGGCTTTATTTTATCTGAATTGACCCATTTTATGAAGCAGAATATCTTCCAACTCATCACAAAAGAGATGATGATTTTGAAGATTCCTTGAGAAAATTTCTTTGGTGCTTTCCCTGAATTTTTGTGGTAAATGCAAAAACACAAAATGCAGACATTGCTAGGTGGGCCCTGAAAGACACCTATTGTCAGTTTTTTTCAGTACTGAGGATTGGACCCATGGCCTTTGAACCCAGACTTAAAAAAAAAATTATTCTGAGACAAGGTCTCTCTACTTTGCTGAATGACCAGGTTGGGACTTGAACTTGTGCTCCTCTTGCCTTAGCCTCTCAGAGTGTTGAGATTACATGTATGCTTCTGGCCACATTATGATTCATGAAAAGCAAAAGATAGTGTTCAGATCCGATATGGATTTGTCTAATAGCAGCCATTGCTTTCCGACTTTTGCCTTCTTCCTTTGTGCCAGTCTTCTTCAAGTTTCCCCATAGACCCACACCTTCTAAAGTGACCCAAAATGCCTTTTCACCTCTCTTTCCTGTCTCTAGCTATACAAATTCTATTCCTCAAGATCCAGTTTTAATTACGCTTCCACTGAATTTTCTCTGATTATATTAGTTCACAAAGCACTCTTTCTGACTGAACAACTCAGGTGGTAAATTCTAATTTTAATGTTTGATTGGATTTCTTTCCTTATTAGCATCTACTTGTAAAGTTCTCATGGCAAAGGTTTTGGTTGGATGGGAAAGGATACCCACTCTGTACTGAGAATCTGGAAAGTGTTGGTGACTAGAATGTGATGGAGTAAGGTCTGAGTAACAATAGTTGTTTGATGAGCTATAAGGAGTGGTCTCACACTATCCAAGCACACTACCCAGCTACCAGTTATTGACCAGTACAGCACACTGCAAACCAGGCTAACTACACTGGAAATGCTATGTCTCAGGCTTGTGACTTTTTTTACAAAGTGGGTACTTAGTTCCATTTTTTTTTCCATACTGAGAAACAGAAGCTGAGGGACCTTTGATATTTTGTCTATAGCTAATGCAACTTGAAAACTACAGAGCCACCATTTGCATCCAAGGCTGTTGCAGTGCAAGTGTCATTTGCTTTTGATTCACCAAGCTGCTCTAAGGCCTGAAATTCGGGGCAGCAATTTTAGTCTTAACTTCCAAAGGAATTTTTCCAAAATGCAAGAGCACATATACTCATATACTTACCAGATGTACGAGCCTCTAGTGAAAATGGAGGTGACTGATGGTAAGAGTATTGCTGAGTCACTGATATGTGGAGGTAGAAATGTCATTTAGAAATAGGAGGAAAGGCTGTGTTTTGATTTGGCACAGACCTTCTGCATGAAGATGATATCTTAGGGCTGTAAAGATCTTAAGACACTTACATTTAAAAATGTTAGTGTCCTGAGGAAGATTCAGGAAATCTAGACTGAGAAAATCCCCACGTTGCTCCTTCTTATTAGTGCCATATCCGCAAGCTGAGCTGTTCTGCCAGCTATGCAAGGACTCAGCTTTGAAATGATCAAAATGTAGGAAAAGGGATAATCAGTTTTCAGATGTGAGAATAGGCTGGCAGCAGCACTGGCTACTCCTGAGATTTGGCAGAGGGCTCTGGGCAGGGGGTGCCCATCTCTGTTCTCTACTGGATGTATCTCCCAATGGGAAGGTATCTATGGTGAAAGGCAACAGCTTCATTGAGAAGAGGACTGTTATTTGGTTAAACATTGGTGAGAAATCATTTTTGAAGTTATCTTTCTAAAAATGTGTTGCTGGGTCAGCATGATGATTTTCTGACATGAAATTCTACGGGATCGTATAATAAACCCATTTCTAATACCAGTATCTCTTAGCAATTTCTGTAGAAATATAGTGTTGGAACATGACCAGTTTCTTTCTGCCTCTGGCAGAATCATATATAAGAAGCACAGAGGAGCTGAAGTTGTAAAGAGATTTTGCCTCATTCTAGGATTGAACATTTTCACCTTCAGAACTGGTTGGAAATGTGATGAGTACCTTATCTCTGGGGTCATTCATGCAGAGGACTAACAAGTACGTGTCGTGATATTCTAGAGGGAGGGCACAGACACTGAAGATTTATTGAGCATGTACTATGTGCCAGACATTGTTCTTCATGAGTTAATGCTTGAAATCATCTCAAAAAACTTGTGAGACTTGGCATATTATTATTTGTAGCAGTAATCCTATTTTATAGATGCTGTCACAGTAAGTGGCTTGCCCGAAGTCAGGCTCTACATCCAGCAGTCTGGTTCCAGAGCAGTGCCTGTTCACTGGAAATAGAAGACAAACCACAAATATAATTCCTAAGTCCACCTTTGCATTGTCTAGTAGCCACATTAAAGAAGGAAACATATCAAAATCAATTTTTATAATGTATCTTATTGTATATCTAGACTTTTTCATTTTAGCCAGAATTGGCTGGTGGTATAACTCTGTAATTCCAGCACTGGGGAGGCTGAGACAGGAGGATCAGTGTGATTCTGAGCTGCATAGCAAGACCCTATACGAAATAAATAAATAAATGATTAAAAACAATTTTAAAAATACATAGTCTGTGTTTTACCCTTACAAGCAATTTGTGTTGACACTGGCCATGTTTCAAGCGTTCAGTAGCCCATGCAGCTAGCGATCAGTGTGTTGGATGGACCTAGAGCTGTGCTATGTGCAGTTCCACTCTTCCTGCCTACTGACCGCTGGGTTTCCTTCTGGTGCTTGTGCACCATCAGCCTCTACATAGGTGAGGCCATTCATCTGTTTAGAACATTCGCTCTTAGGTGATATCAGTACCAATAGTCTCTCTTTTTTCTCAAATAATCTCTTTAAAAACCCTAACATTTCCAAAGTTAATTCAGGAACATATTTACTTTCAAAACCTGTAGGAGAGGAAGTGTGTGTGTGTGTGTGTGTGTGTGTGTGTGTGTGTGTGTATGTATGTGTGTGTGTGTGTGTGTGATTTGTAAAAACCTGATCCCGTATGCCTTTCATGGGTGAGGATGGAGCACATCTGGCTTGCCGACAAGGCGTACACGTCACCAAATCACCAAATCACCTCACCTTGCCCTGCTTGCTTCCACTTAAACAGTCTCCATTTCTTTTGTCCTTGGATATTTTGTTTCACTGACTTTGCTTGATGATATGTGTAGCCTGTTGCATGTGAAATGAGCACAGCTTAGGACCTGCTTATCTCTGGAGAGCAGGGGAAGGAAAACATTAACTTTAACGTGGACTCTAACCAATTTTTCTAATTTACACCTAATACGTATTTCTCAGCCCCCTGTCTTTATTATGATTACTGTGGACAGAAATGATGAAGGTGATATTTCTGAACAAACTGTAGTAATTGTTTGGTGGGACTGATTCATTTCCTGGTAGAATTCATTCTTCTCAGTGATCTGAAGGGCTTTTCTCAAGTTGAATTTCTGACAGTAACCAGCCCACTGGGCTGTGACATGCTTCAATTGAAAAAACAGAATGTGACATGTATTTCATTGTGTGGAACATATTAAAAAAAGTTCCATGTTTCCTTTGTGAGCACACCCTCTACTTAGCTACAAATAACGATGTGAAACACTTTAATAATTCTAAGTCTACTTTAGTAGGGCAGTGGATTACACAGGTAGCTTAAACCTGATTTCAGTTGCTTATTAAAGGAAACATAATAAGAGTAACTTGTGTAAGAAAAGCTCTAAACTTCAGAAGGAGGAATTTCCTTGTGGAAAGAGACTCCAAGGATGTATCATCTGATATTGTGTGCACAATGATTTGATGTTTCATTTTAATTATAGAATTGGTAGAATTAAAACAAATGCTTGTGGATATAATATATTCCCAGTAAGCACTTCTTTTAGTTTCTTTAAAAGACCCAACTACACATTTTTCATACAGTAAGACAAACTGTTGTGAAGTGCAAGGTGTGCATGTTTACATGCAGAGATATTTATGAGATCTGTGTGTCCATGGATAAAAGCAAATATGAGATCCCAGAGCAATTTGCAGAAACTTACGTCCTACATAGGAGATGAACGTGTGCATTCTGTTCTCTTTAAAATACCAGATCACATGATCTGTATATATTTCACTTATTAATTGTGAATTCATTAAACAGTCAGTGCATCTCTCTTTTGCTTGCACCTTCATTACTTTGCAGACAGTGACTGCAAAATAAGTGTGTTTTGAATTAAATGAGATGTATATTTATTTTTATATGTAAACTAAAATATAGATACAATGCCAGATTTATAATGAAACTTTATAAAAATAAAATTTTGATTTCAAACAAGTGAAGTTGTATGAAGACTAGACGTTTTTGTACTCTAAATCTGCTTGATTATCTCCATTTTGTGACTTTTAACAGCTCAGTTGCACTAGAAAATATGCTCACTTATTGGAAGTTAGATGTGTTCTATGTGTGTGAAAACTTTGTTTTCAAGGAACAGTCAGTGATCATTGGAAGTATTTCTATGGGAGGTGGAGCACAGAGTACCCTAAAATTGTGTGGGGAGCCTACATGTTGGCTTCCATCTATAGCACTGCAAAGTGAGTGCCCACATATTCTTGCATGGAGCTCCCAAAGTCTGGCAAAGAATGTAGTGCTAAACAATAGCAGGACAGTTTTATAATATTTCTGAGCAAATAGAATCAGCTAAAACATTAGTGAGCAAATGGAATAAGCTAAAGCGTTTGCAGGACTGTGTAACCTTCAGTGCTGAGGCCCTCTTGAGATATCCCCGCAAATGTAGAGGAGCTATTGTGTTAGTAGTTTGGCTGTTTGAGCTGATTGCAAAAGTAGATATGAAGCTGATCTACATTTTCTCTAGCATTTTGCATGGAAGGAGTTTAACATGCTTTGCTAGGTTAAATTCCTCTTTTCGAGTTTCTGCAGGAAAATGTAGCCAGTGGTTTTGTGTGGCTTGTTTATAGTTTGTCATGTACTATGTGTGGACTAGTTGGAGTATGTAGAGATACCCCTAAATTGGTCATGCGTCTAAGAAATTTTCACCAAATTTCCATGTGAATAGTAAGGCAAGTAAAGTTATTTTTATGATGAAAATTACATCTATGGGGTTTTATATGTGGATAGAGCCAGCATGTGAGTGAAGGAATGGGCACTCTGTGTACCTGTTTGTTTTGTCACAATTTTCCCAACATAAATTTTTATTCTGGGCTATATATGCTATTCCTTAAGATTGTTTATTTGTTTTCTCTTTACTATAAAACTGTATTGCATATTGTGTTTCAGGTTGATGGCTTAAGAAATCGCTTTAAGATTCATTAAAAAGAACAGTAATAACCCTTCCCTGCAGCCTAGCAATGCAGGCAGAATGGTTTTTCCTTGGTTTACTGGTCTGCATAAAACTTGATAGCATTCTCAAACTCTGCGTTTTGAAATCTCATGATGCTTACAGTCTAAATAAAGTGAGACCCAAATCCTTGTAATCCAAGGTAAACAATTTTGTCCTGCCACATGTCAGCATGTGGCAAAGAAATGCACACAGGACAGAATTATACATCAATGCTGCAGTATGGTTGGCAACCGTAGTCATTTGGTGGTTCCTACAAGACAAAAGCACTTGAAGTAGCAACGTGGTCATTCAGCCCCAAAGAAAAACTTAACTGTTCAAAGAAGTATGAAATAATTTTTGCCAGGAAGACTTAGGAAATGAAAATCAGATTATGTAAATGTAGACATACACATATGCACACTCACATGTACACACACACACACACACACACACACACACACACCAGGAACAAATGTACAACTATTTGAATGTGAATTCATGGTAAGAAATGAAGGCAAACAGGACTCAACAATGCAAGTGAAAGTGAAAAAGCATTCCCAGTTCTTGGGATTGGATGTGCTTAGAAATATTTGATTGAAATAAAAAAATGAGATTGATTAGATGGGACAGAAAGAAAAATTGCATGCTGTTCCAGAGATTTAATCAGTTTCCAACATGGGAGGAATCTGTATGACCCAGTCAGATTATGCATTGTGTTAGATTTAATCCACCTACATAAACAAGGAAAAGTCCAAATGGGATAGAACTGGTTCAGTGGGTGGTGTAGTGGATGTTAATGTTATTTATAATGTACGTCAGCAGTTGGTGTGCAGTGTAAATGAGTCCCAGGAATCCTCTTCTGACACCCTCCCTTTCCAGTCGCCTTCTCATCGCTTGTCTTCTTTTCAGATTCTAGCTTCTGAAGCTCATAGAACTTGCCTGGTGTTTCCACTCCACTCTCACACATTAAATCACCCAATCTGGAGCTTGCTTCCCCTGATCCTGCTGATATAGTTCTTGCCAAAGTCACAAATTGCTTCCTAGTTTTCAAATCCAGTGGACTTTTTCCAGTCCCTATTTATTATGATGAGTTAAGGAAAAATCTTAGTATATTGGAAGAACCAAGAGTGGATTGGCAAAGTCCCCATGATCCTGCCACTTTTATTCTCTCTTCTAAAGCTGCTAAAATACGACTGATGACTGAGTCAGGGAAAATGGGTGGTTTTGAACTATGAATAAATTGAAAAAGATTGAAATGTAAGGTATTCTGACAAACAAAAGAATAGTCCACAACTGGTATATTGATATTTGAAAATTATCAGTAAAAATGCAATAGTGTTTTATGATAGGTAACCTATTATCCTTGTAGAGGAAACTTTGGTAGGTATAAGAGAGACATCCCCCTCTTTCCAAAGGACTTTGAAGCCAAAAGAGGCAAATTAAAAAGGTATGCATAAATACAATAATGCCCCTACACACTGATGCCCTTATAAGCACCTGATGTTTTTTGATCCAGAGTGTGGAGAAAATATAGGGTGTGCTGGTAGATACTCCGGTGGGCAGTATTGCCACTGAGCTTGTGTTTCCAAGGGCACCTGCAATTCCTTGTTTGTGTCCCCTTCGTGTTCCCAGATGGATCTTTCATTACCTTGCTTTGCTGCTCCAAATCTGCCTTTAGATCTCTATCATCCACACTAGCATTCAGAATCTTACACTCTGAAGTCTTACACTTAGTTTTTTAACATTTTCTATGATTGTCTCCTTGTGTACATCTTTTGAGGAAGTTGCACTTGACCTTGGAACATATTTTTGTGTCATCCTTCCTGGGAATTGTTGTAAGTTTGGAGCCTCTCCTGCCAGCCCCCATATCTTGCTCATGCAATCCTGATGGAATGGGCTAGATGCTTTTTTTCTCATGTGCTAGTACATAGATAGAGTCTACTTTTATAGCCTTCTCCATGAATCTACAAATATCATATCAAGGAATTCACACAAAGACTAGGTGAGCTAGGGGCTTTATAGTTATGTGTGAAATGTTTTGATGCATCTTAGTAATAATTTTAAAAACCCTCTTCCTCTTATCTAATAATTGCTACTAGAGTTTTCCAATTAAATGTTTATGTACTTGCATATAGACTCTAGCTTTATTCCAGATTTCTAACCTTCTCTCCTTTCATACAACACTTTATTCCATATTTCTATTTTTGTCTTACAATTTTTTGTTCAGTATGAGTCTGTCACTAAGAGAATTCAAGAGATAGAGAGATTGAAGTAGAGAAATGCTAAGTCATGTCTTTCAAAAAAGAAAAGAGGCAGTAATATCACTCCAACCATCAGAAGCAGACATTTATGAAGTGCCTGCTCTGTGCCTTTACCTCAGCTCTAAGGTTAGGGAGGAATTCTGAGTGCCCGGACAGTCTGCAGGGAGATTTAGCTGGAGAAAACGAATGCATCAGCTCATTTTAAAGAGACTCAGGACATCACAATCATCCCTAAGTACCTTTTCAAATCCACCAAGTCAAGCAAAACTATGGTTAATGATATACTCATGTTTATCAGAGCTGGCATAAAGTAAAATTTATAAGACATTGGAGTTAACATTATAGTTTTATTTTTGTGCTGTGTGCACATTTGAGTGCCTTGGATACTCGACCACTGCATGATTTCTACATTATGATTATTTCTTTTTGGGGACACTTAGATTATGTGTCCCCAAAAAGAAATAGGTTTCTGGCACTTTCTGTTTGTGTTGTGAAACATTATTGATTGATTGTGTGTGTGTGTTTGTATGTGTGCATGTGTGTGTATAACCTTAATTCCAAGTCCTTGATCAGTAAATCAGCCCCTAATTATAATTTATAATGATTTTCCCTTAAGAAATATAATTTTTCATGATTTGTTAGAAGAGAAAAATATGCTCCTTGGTAGGAGGTATTATATAAATATTATTATATTGCAACTTAATTTATCTTTTGGCTTTTCATATGAATACAGTAATTGTTTTAAGATCCCAAATGGTGTAGTTGGATTCTCCCCAGTGTACTCAGTATTATACTGTGTATATAGTAGGAGCTAATTCAAGCATTTTTTAAATGAATCATATTAGAGTAGGAAAAAAAATCTTGGAGACTTCATTGAATGTAGGTTAATCTTGCTTTGATAATTTAGAGTTCCTTTAGGAACTTGGAATATTCCCAAAAACACTAAGAAAATCAATTATCATTGAATGAGACTATAAATTCTGTTTATTTAAGTTTTCTAGGGTTTTAGACATATACTAAATGGGATTTACTATAAATAGGAATAGATAAGTAGACCAATTCAGTCTACAACAAATTTATGGGAGAAAGAAAACAGATCAGTTATTGATGCAAATACTTCTGTTCTGCAGATGAGTTGATGTTAAGCCTGCTAGAAAGGTCCACTTAGGCATGATAAGAGCAGGCACTTCATAAATGTCTGGTATGAATTTAGGCACGATAGAAGCTCAGAGTTGGAGGGGCTGGGTTAAGACTGAAGACTGGCTGTCCACCACAGATATAGCTGTGTACGTGTGTGCTTGTGTTCATTTTATGCTGCTCTAGAAAACTTGATACTGGGTTATTTATGGAGAACAGAAGCTTGTTCTCCAACGCTTCTTTTTTTTTCTGAACCGGGGATTGAACTCAGGCCCTTTGCTTGCTAGGGAAGTGCTTATTCCACTTAGCCATCTCCATGGCTCCTCTCCAACACTTCTAAAGGAAGTTCAAGATCAGGGCACTGGTGGGTTCATTCTTTGGTTCTGAATTGGCACTTAATTGCTGTGTGTTCCCGAGAGGAGGGGTTTGGTGGTCTGACATGCCAAAAGAGCAAATAAATACTTTGTACAATGGCTTTGGTCCATGCACATCCCAAACATTTTCTGTTGGCCCTATTTCCCAACACTGTTGATTGGAGACTATTTCCAGCATATAAATTTTTGGAGGTGAAAAAAACATTGAAATCATAACAGTTTCTCAGTCCAGTTGGATTCTTGTAATAAAAATACCATGGTGGCTTATAAATAACAGGAATGCAGTGAACCTTATGATCTTCAGGTACATCCATTTTCTGACAAGTGACTCAAGTTTTACTTCCTTTATGGCTGAGTAGTACTCCATTGTATAAATGCCACATTTTCTCAACACATTCATCTATTAATGGACACATAAGCCACTTCCAAGATTTAGTTATTATAAATTGTGCTGCTATAAATATGGGTGTGCATGCATCACTGGATACAATATCTTTAACTCTCTTGGGAAGATACCTTGAAAGGAATAGCTTGGTGTAGTGGAGTTTCTAGTTTTAGTGAAGAATCTTCATACTGATTCCTATAATGTTAAGTGGAATAAATCAAACACATGATCTTAAATATTGCATGTTTTCTCTTATACAAATATAATATGAGCAAAAGAAAAGATGAATAATAAGAAATAGGAAGCATTTCCAAGATAGAAGGGGACCAAAAAGAGATGGAAGGTGGAGAAAGGGGAAGAGGGAATGAAAAAAGAAGTAAAATGTGTTATGCACAGGCACCAACTTCCAGGGGGAATGAAATTATTATATACAATAAACATGTTTTAATAAAAATAATTCATGTTTATTAGTTCTGGCAGCTGTGCAGTTCAAGATCAAGTTGCCAACAGTTACA
Organism: Ctenomys sociabilis; assembly: GCA_004027165.1. NCBI lineage: Eukaryota > Metazoa > Chordata > Mammalia > Rodentia > Ctenomyidae > Ctenomys > Ctenomys sociabilis. The sequence continues at coordinate 54,595 of PVKA01006699.1, read as the reverse complement.
GTGTCTGCTTAGGACTCTCCTTCATGGTGACTCTGTCTTAGTGACCTGATCGTCTTCCAAATGTCTCAAAACCATCACTTTGTGAGTGAGTTAGGGTCCCAGCATGCAGATGTGGACGATCACATGGCAGCTCCAATGCACAATTAAAGAGCTGAAGTAGGAAAGAGGGAAGCTGGTCTTTGTGAAGGGACCCAGCGTCGTCACCAACAGATGTGAAAGGTGTGAAGCTGCACAGAAAGGCGGGAGTCAGAGGTTCTGTGAAATATGTGCATGGAAAGAAGTGATACTTTAGAGCCACTGTATGATTTCTTATGATGGGATCTGCAATATAAATGAGTAACTGGATTAATAGCTTTTATAAATAGATGTTTTAATTTAATTCACATATCAAAAAGCACACAGGTGGATATGTGAGCATGGCTTCTTCCCACACTAAGGCAAATTGTTTTGCATTTTCATCATTGTGTGAATTGGGCCTTGCATTATACTGTTGGTCTTCTCTATCCGTGGATTCCATAACCTTGGGTTGAAAAATGCTAGAAAAATATTGCATCTCTAGTGAATATATTCATACTGATTTTGGTCTGTTTTACACAAAATAATATGACAGCCATTATGTCCTATTTCTATTGTATAAGAATTATGAATCATCTAGTGATGCTCTGGTGTATAAAGGAGGATATGCAGAAGTTATATGCAGATACCGTGTTCTTTTATTTTCTTATAAAAGATAAGCACTCTTGGGTTTTGGTTATCTGTAGGAGGTCTAGGACTGGTACCCATGAATACTGAGGGATGACTGTTTTAGGCCTACTTAGCACTCATTTTGGAGACTTGTTAGACATCTAGCCCCCTTCTGGTTTACTGTGGTCCCTCTTTCCTTCCCTCCTACAGCTGCTACCTATGCTGCTGCTCTCTTGCCTCTTCTTTTATCACTTTCTTGTCCCTCAAGCCCTGGCCTCTCTCCTTTTCTATGTCCCTCTGCACTGTTCCTGCTCTCCAGGATGGTAGCCTCTTCTCATTTAGTGTAAGCACTGTTGTCCTTTCTGTCAGAATATAGTTTATTTGTTAAAATGTAACGCATACAGTTTAAAAAAAAATTGTCATGCCATGTGAAATCACATAGTAAAATTTTATAGGGCATGTGGGAGAAGAAAACAGGTACACAAAATTCAAAAGCATCCCCAGTGACCCATTAAATACAAGATAAATTGACACAAAATGGTAGTGTGCTTTTGCATGTGTCAGTGGTTAAAAAACGGCAAAATACTTCCAAGATATGGTATTTTACCTTGCAAAAGATCTGACATTCACTTTAGAATGGATTTCAGATAAGCTGCTGAGCTGGAAGAGGGTAGAAGGAAACTTTATCTGACGTTATTAAGAAGGCTATAGAAAGTTGAAACACAGGCTGGGTGTGGCTTGAGGTGAACCGAGAACCCCAGAGAGGTATTTGTGAATCACTACCTGGTTTTCTTCTGTTGGGTAGAGATTTTTTGCATGTTCATGTAGTATATCTCACAGATGGAATTGTGGAATAAGCAAACACAAAGGCTTATTTCACTCAAAATTTGCCCTAACAAGTCAATGTTTTCAAAACGAGCATCATAGCACGTCTGGCTGCACACTGTTGGGAGCTGCCCCTGAGGGCCGTGACTTCCTGTGAATGGCCACTTCTCCCACAGGCCAGATGCTCTGAAGCCAGGTGGCCTTGCTGTTGTTCATCTCCAAGCCCCATAGCACAGTGCACTGCCTAGCAGTGGTAGGCGCTTACAAAATTAACACATGAGTCTGTCCACCCTCTTCTACTTCCTCAGTTTTGATTACTTTCCATTCTCTAGAGCAAAACAAGTGTAATCAAAAAGGAGTAATCAAAGTGAAAGGGTTAATGGCTGATTAAAAAGTAGTGCATCTTTCCACCTAGAGAGCACAGTCTTGAGATGATTTATTCATGAATAATCTACACAGACCTGTATCAAGCAGAGTTAAGTGAGAAAACAGAGTACATGCCAAGTTTTTCTTTGGAGGAATTTATGAGGACTTCTCGTTTGAAAGGTATTTTTGAGATTTGAAAAGCATTAGTGGATGCTAAGGCCCTTCAGGGTTTAGTGCCTGCCATATGACACTGTCCAGCCAAGCAAGGGCTTCAGGAACTGATGTAGCAGACTGTATTACTGGGGCCTAGGAGTAGAATGACCAGGAGGACCTGGATCTATGAACAAAGCACAGACATTACTGAAAATTCTGTCCTAAGAGGGAGACAGACTGTGACAGACCAACAGAGTGCAAAAAAAAAAAAAAAAAAAAACCCAAAAAACCCAACCCAGTGGTTTCTTTTCTCTTTCCACTTTCCTGCAACCAGAAGCCAATAGGCAGGGAAGTGAGAGACCTGTATCTTGCAGGAATTGGCTGCCTGCCCAACAGAGCAGAGCAAGGGGTAAGACAGAGGTTGATGGGGCAAATGAGTAGGGTATCTTGTTTCCTTGTCTCTTTGTCCGCAAATCAATTGATCAGTGATGTCCAGTGCTGCCATATGAGTCAATTTGCAAAGTCTTCTTCATCAGTTTAGTAAGATGCATGGTGGTTGGGGCTTTAATTAGAATTTCCTTGAGAGAATTCACTAGGTCATGGATTATTTATGTTCAAATGTGAAGTATAGCCTGCATAGATCCAGTCAGCCAGAGGGGTGCGGTTTGTTAAGATGAAATTTTTTCTTCCTAATGAGTCATAATGTAGAGCATTTTTTTTTGAAGAGAAGTCTGTCCAGCGTCCTCACAGCAGTAATGTGGTACACATCACCCTTAACCTGCCTTAGTCTCTTTGTAGTTTATAGGAAATAATTTCACTCAAATTATATTTCTAGATGAATATCAAAATATTCTCTAGAGCAAAATAAAAGTAATCAAAATGGAGCTTTTATGAATAACAATTCTGAGAATAGATTTTCTGTGAGACTGAGAAAATTCTCTTAGTTGGGCTGCCTTTTCGTTTGGTGCATTCAATCATTTAGATCAACAATACCCCACAGAAATTATTTTTTAGTAAGATATTCAAGAATATATAGGCCACTGAAAAGTTTACTATTTATACTCCAGCCTTTGCATTTGTTCTTGTGAAGTATGTGAACAAGAGAAAATGTAAAATGAAAATATAAAGTTTTCCAATAATTTACTAATTCATAATTTTAGGGGGAAGGATAATCATACTATAAAATGCAATTTAATTTTAATATTGAATGTTTTGATTTTCCAAAAAAGTTGAATTTTAAAAATCTATAATATTTAGTTTGAATTTGAAAAAAAGTATGCAAGATATTTTTAAATCTTGGTCTATAAAATTATCGCTGTGGTGAAATGTTTGTTAACCTTTCTTCTGTTGAGAGCACTGTGGGGTGCAATTTATAAGTCAAGTTACAGTGACATTCAGTGATTTTGTAAACAAGGATAAATTATTACACCAACTATAAAATTTTTAAGCCACATGGTGAGGAGGGCAAATAGGTAAATTTCATTTTCTTTCTCTTGCATGACCATCTATTTGCATAATACTGTTCAGCCTAATGGCAGCAAATGTCATCTTGGCTAATTGTAGGGTCATCATGTCTCAGTTCTTACCTCCAGATATTCTTCCCTGCTCCTCCTTGGAAGGCACTTGCTATGGGAAGAGATCCCCTTTGCCCCTGAGGGGTGCATTCCCTTGTTCCCCTAATCTATCGGTGGTGTAGAGAGCCTTGTCCCTTCTGCCCCATGCCTGCTCACACTGCTCCCCTGTCCTCGGCATGGTGGCATGGAGACAGGGAGAGGAGGGGGCAGGAGCCATTTATCATTCATGTAAAAAAATTACTACATGTTTTTAGTACACAACGGTATATTTATCTTGTGCAGTAGGTGCATAATGCAGTTTATTTCCTTTTCTCTCATTTCCCTCTTCTTCTTCTTTTTTTTTTTTTTTTTTTTTTTTTTTTTTTTTTTTTGTCTTTTTGAGACAGGGTCTCACTATGCCGTTCAGGTTGGCCTTAAGCTCACTTTGTAACTCAGGCTGGTATTGAACTCACAACAATCCTCCTGTCTCAGCCTTCTGAGTGCTGGGATTACAGGCATGCGCCACCACGCCTGGCAGCATTTCCCTCTTTTTTGTGTATTTAGTACAGGTTGTACAGGGTCTAGAGGGTCTCACTACATAAATCAGACTCATAGCGAGCAATTCTCCTGTTTTCAGCCTCCTAAGTGCTTGGATTACAGATGTGCACCACCATGTCCAGTCTTCATTTCCCTCCTTGAAGACCCCAAAATAAAGGAAGATGAGGCTGCTGGAGGTCAGACTGTTCTTCACTCCCTTTTCTAGAGACTCTCTACATGTAACTTTGTGTCACTTCAGACATTTCTGTTCTGATTTGAGTACAGATAGAAGGCCAATTTTTACACTTAAAAATAACTGAATATTTCTGTTTTCACATTCTCTTAGATTTTTCTCTTCGGTTAGAGGGCCCTGAGATGGTTGGGGTGGTGGGAACTAAAATTCCAGTCAAGAAATTCAGTAATCTGGGATGGGGACACCTCAGTCAACACCCAGTACACTTTTTAAATTCACATTCTGCCACTCTCAGGAACCTACTACCTTATCTCTCAAAGAGGAATTATACATGTTACAGGTTTTATTAAGATTCAGTGTGATAGATTAGCCCAGTGACCAGTGAGAGTAACTAGTCCTTCTCCCTCCTCTTGTCCCCTTTCCCTTGAGGATAGAAAAGAAAAAAAAAAAGGTTAACTAAAGTCGATATACATAGATCAAATAAAACCAGAAAACCAACTCAAGGCTGAAAAGAATTCTTCCCATGGCTGGAAAGAAATCAGACATTCATATCATGTCAAAATAATCACATACATTCCTTTATAAAAAGAAGGTGAAATATTTAAGGCTGGAATTTAGGTATTATCCATATAACCATGTTGAGGTAAAGTTGTTAAGTAGCCTTATGTTGTAAAAGCAGTGTGTATGTGGAGAGAATTAAACAGCACTGACCTGCCAAAATACAAAAAAAGTCATTGCACTGCAACATGTAGAGCTTACTACTAGTAATAGTTCAGTGTCTGTCTTTTTTAAAAATCTCTGCCTACATATATATGTTTAATAATTTGATAAATTTAATTCTCATTTTCTAATAAGGAATATCCAAAATTCCCCAATTGTCCTTAAAATGTCTTTCTCTATTGTTTATCTCAACTAGCTTCCACAAGAGTATCATGATTTTCTTCTCTGTTATGTGTTGCTGTTTTTTTTTAAACTGAGAGATGCCTATATTTTTAAAAATAATTTTGCCTTGTTGAAGAGTCCTGTCCAGTTGTTCTATCAAATATCTTGCTTTCTGGATTTGTCAGATTGCTTATTCCAAGTGGTCTTTGATTTCTCTCTCTCTGTCTCTGTCTCTCCTTTCTGATAAGCAGATACTTTATCTAAAATATTTTTCATCATATACCTTGGGCTTGAAATAGTTCACTGGTAACTTCTTATATTTAAGATTGCAACAAATTGGAGGACACACCATCCTTATTGATGCTAAAATTAATGACTGCTTCAGAATAATGAAGACTCATACTTCCATTGTGCGGTAAATATTTCATCTTCTGTTTATAAAGGAATGTATGTGATTATTTTGACAAGATATGAATGTTCTGATTTCTTTTCAGCCATTTATCTAATAGTTTTAAACCCATACCAATAAAGGTTGTTTCAGTCAAAACATGGTTATGTTGGGCTGGGGAGATCAGTTGTGGTTTAAGTACCTGCCTGGCAAGTGCAAGAGCCAGAGCTTAATCTCCTCTGCTGTATACTGTGTCGGCCACTGAAATTGGGTGTAGTGGCACAAACCTGTAATCCCAGCACTGGGATGGCTGAGACAGGAGGATCACTAGAGTCTGAACTGCATAGCAAGACTCTATTTAAAAGAGAGAGAGAGAGAGAGAGAGAGAGAGAGAGAGAGAGAGAGAGAGAGAGAGAGAGAGAGAAGAAATATACATGTTGTAGGATGCAGATACCTTGTAGAAAGGGGACAACCTCAGCTTTCTCTGTTTATGTAAGACAATGGTCAGATTTTAGTGCCCTTACATGAGACATGTCTTGGTGGCCAAAGCATACAGGATTGCTGGAAATATTACTTATTGAACCTAAAACTGAGAAGGAAGAATTGGGTGATTTTAATCATAGGCCTTATGAAATTTGTGTCTCTGGTGAGCATGAAGGGCAGGGTCAATGTTTAGAAGATGATGAAGTTTATACCGCAACATCATTTAAACATTTAAAGCACCTTAAAAATTAAATGCAGAAACCTTTTAAAAATGATGTTAAAATGGTTTTTTTCCCAAGGGAAGTCTTGAGCTGGAATACATTTTTGTGTATCTATATAGTAGTCTGCCTTTGATTACTGGAATTTTATGAACTCTGACAACTTTTTCATAAGCCCTGTCTTTTCAACTCTCCAGGTGTAAATTATTCTTTTTCTGTTTCCAGGAGTAAATTACCTTGGGCTCTGGCATAGGGATTATTTCTGAGGCTGCTGGAGTGTCTCATGATTGTGGAGTTTTACAGAGGTTCAAGATCTGGTTTTTAAGAATAGGCTGCTTTGTAAATTGTGCCTAGTGTATGAGCTTGTCAGAGAAATGTATTCGGTGGGTCTTTAATCCTCTTGGATGGTGAAACCCAATATCCCTTGGAGATTTGAAGTTCTTTGTGGCAAATATAAAATTTGTGATTTTAGACTGTATTAAGATATTATTATTATTGCTATTGTCATTTTTTGAGAAATGGATTGCTGTCCTTCATTCCAGGTACCTCTCCTTTATTATTTAGTGATAAAATTTGCTCAGGCTAAGAAAGTGTGAGAAGAATTTGAGCACTCCTTCCAAGTAGTAGTTTTATGCATCATTGTGTGGTTCCACCTGTGCTTTCTGCCCTCTTCCTGAGACTGCATGTGCCCAGCAGAAGCTGCTCTTCAGCCTGGCTCTCAAATGTGGGGTATGAAGCATGTGTGAGAACTGAGTCTTGGGGTTAAAGCCCTCAGCATTTTTGATGTCTTTGTTAATGCAGCATAACCTAGCCTCACCTGACCCGTGTACAGGAGAAATAAAATGTGTGAATACAACACAAGATTGTGTTTGAATTGATGAGAGGGCAAGACTGAAAAGTTTTGTTAGTAGCCAGCTCTGCACAGCTAACATGAAAGCACCTGACTTTTAGTCTTAGTTCTAGGATCCAGTGAATTATTCTGCCATCCTAGAGTAACTTTTTCAGTGGAAGACATTGAAAGCTACTAAACTCTATAGAACACTACAAATCACAACTGTGTACAAGAAAGGCAAAGGATGTTCTCTGGCTGGAGCATCTTCTAGGTTGTGGTTAACACTGGTGGTTGGAATGGAATGCGAACGGAATGGGGCATTTTAATTATTTTTCGTTTGGATATGCTATTTGAGATCGTTACTCAACTTGCAGTGTCACATGGTGAAATAACACAATCTGTTGCTTTTATAGTCACACAAATTAATTTTTAAATGAAATATAAATGTCAGATGATGTGTGTCTTACTTGCTTTAAGAAAAAATCTTTTGTATTTGAGTTTTTTTTTTTTCTTTAGGAGCAAATGTCTTAGAGTAAACTCTGAGAGTTATGAATTGAGAAGAGAAACACTTCTCTTTTCATTTAATTTCTCAGAACTGAGGAAGGATAAACAGTACTGCTCAAGTGTGTACCTTAATTATAAATATTAAGGCTTTTAAGTTTTATGGCTTAGTTTAAGTGTTTAAACCTGTGCAGCAAACTGTAAGTTAGCCAAGTTGCCTACTAGATGGCATAAATCACCCTTTTACCTAAGGAGAATTATATTAAGAATTAGAGACACATCTTATTTCACCCCACCTAATTGAATGAAGTTGATCTTCAAAAGGATGTTCTTTTCAGCAGCTCATCTTGCTGTATGTTGGAAATTTCCACATATAGGTTTTTCAGACAATCATGAAACAGAGATTAGGGTCTATAATTCATAATTGAAATTTAGCCTTTAGATTAACTTCATTAGTATGCAGCTGATAGGAGGTATGTGTTTATTAAATGAAATGACCTCTAGATTTGCATATTCAGTAGAAAATTAGATTCTTGGAGCCACAAGGATATTTAAAGTTACTATTTAAAGGGGCATTACTGCCAAGATTGAATAATTAAAATTATAACAGTTTTTAAAGTTTTTGAAATTGCTTCCAGGCCATTTCTTTCTACACTTCTGGCCTCAGCAAAAAAATTCTATTTTAAATATATAAAAAGATGAATGCCAATTTCCCCATGACAAAGAACTGATTATTACTAGTGGAAAATAATTTCAGTTCACTAAACACCTACTGTGTGTCTGTCATGTGCTGAACTTGAGAGGGAAGTATAAAGATAATTTTTCTCTGTTTTGAAGAGTTTTGCAACCTATGGCTTCATAGAGAACAAGCAGTGTGCAGCTTGATATGTGACAAGATCAGAGTGTTACAGATCAGAGAGTAATTCTGTTATGGAGAATTAGGGAAAGATGAATAAAATGTTATAAAATCTAATCTTAATTTCAATTTTGACTTTTCTTATATATAAAAAACAGCAAAGTTAAGGTGGACAGGATATTATGTCGGCTTTTAGTGCTATGGTCATCCACTAGGTAAATAATTATTGAATCTTTGATATAATTCAGCTATAAAAAACCCTGTAAATATAATTTCATGTATGCACCTTGTACAATGCCAAAAGGTTATGAAAACAGTTTGCAATATATTAATTCATCGACTCTGTATGGTTAAGGTGTCTTTAACTGTCTGATTGACATTTGTATTTTAATAAAATAAAAATAAATGAAAAAAAAAAACAAAATCTGAGTCTAGGGGTTATTTTAGGCTATAAACTTTAGAGAATGAAGAAAATATTAGGTTTTTGGGCTGGCAAGATAGTTAAGCAGTCTTAAGTGCCTGCTCACGCAAGCTTAGTCGAGTGTGTCCCCTGCACCACATGCTGTGCCAGCCCCAGCTCCAGAGTCTGGGCATATTGGTGCATGCCTATAATCTTAGCACTGGGGAGGCTCAAAGCAGGAGGATCACCATGATTCCGAACTGTGTAGTAAGACAGATTTATCGTAAGTCCATCAGTGGATTAGTGTTCATAATCCAGTCACTTGCCAGAAGGCCCATTTTATGGTAACCAAAGCTTTTGTAGTATGTTTTGGGGAGCACAAGGGATCCAGTCATAATATTATCTGATTCTCTGTGTCATCCTAGATCCCCGAGGATTTTTCTTCATTCATGTTATACATTGCCTTGGGATTCTTTGAGAGCTAAATTTTTGAAACTCAGCTTCCCCAGCCTGACTTTTGATGAATAATTTCTTTTGTACATAATAAGCACCATTTGTACATGGGGAAAAAGAGAAGAGCGTACGATATACAGGGGGAAACATCTATATTTAAAATCTTAAAAGTATTAAAATATTATCTGGCCACATTTATTGTGCTACATATTGTTAAAGTGATCCAGATTTTACTTTTATATCAGGTTTGTTCATGGAAGTTAAGTACCTTTATGAAGCTTTTATCAGTAATTTAAGCCTCAGTGATCTCTACTTTAAATTAAAAATGTATTAACATCTGCAAGTTTTGTAGGTAAAAGAGCTTTCCATTATATGTTGCCTTGCATTCTGTTTCCTATTGTCTGTGTTGATACATTTCCTCATTGAAAAGGTGAGAGTCCTTGGAGATTTCAAGGACTGTAATTTACAGCTTTTTCCACTATGATAGCATATTCGTTGTGGTAAAGATGTTAGTAGGACTTTTAAGTCCCTTTTGGTTAAGGTGGCTACCGAAATCCAAATGAACCCATACACATTTCAAAGAAGAAATACAGATCAACAAAGGGATCAAGTAAGCCACAGCACAAAAGGAGCAAGGGCATTTACAAGCTTTAAGTTACCTCTGAACCTACACTGAAGTACAGAAGAGAAAATTTAGGAAAGAGGCTGGAGGGAGGGGCAAAAGGGTTGACGAAACAGTGGAAGTACTTCCTGGCAAGAGAAAAAAATACTGTCTAGATTGGAAGGGGTCTAGGGTCATAGGTACTACTTCCTCCTTAGGAGGAGGTCTAACATGTGGTACCATTGGACTGTTGACTGCCCAGGAATTGTTATGGTTTTGAATTGTATTGCCCTCCAAAACTTGTGTGCAAAGCATTTGATTTCCAGCTCATAGACATTTTGGTAAATGATTGGATATAACAACTTGAATGTCAGCAAGTGAATTAATTTCTTGATGGATGTATAATTTGGTGACATCATTGGAGATGATAACAATTAGGAGTTGGGGCCTGGTTGAAAGGAATTCCTATTCCCTTCATGGGTGTGTGATCTTGGGGACAGTGTCTCCACCCCAGGATCATTTCCTCTCAGGCTTTTCCACTTTCTCTCTATTTCTTAGCTGCCTTAAGATAAACAGTTTTCTATGCCTTTCCTCCATATTACTGTCCCACTACAGCCCTAAAATAAATGAAGCCAGCTGACCATGGACTGAAACCTCTAAAATAAACCTTTCTATCTCTACACTGATTTTATTAGGTATTTCATCACAGTGAGAGAAAGTGGAAGAAAGTGGAGATTAAGGGGCAATAACTAGCATGAGTGCGTTATCTGCCATGAGCCCTGGAGAAGATGCTATGTGTGGTGGAGAAGTGCTGTGGCACTGGGGGCCTCCGCTGGGGATAACTGATGGTGACTGATGATGATGGTAAAGAGGAAAAAAAAAAAGGAAAATTATAAGTCTTAACCGAAATGAAAAATAAACTTCTAAGACTTAACAACTCCTAGGACCCCACCTCTCCCTAAACAGTAGTGTGCTTCTTTATGCTGATGTGCCCTTGGGCAAAGGAACCTAGTAAGGTCTGGTATGTAATCATCTTTATAATGAGTTTTATTTTAGCTGCATTACAGCAATTGGTTTTTTTTAAACAGCAAGTTTATAAACATATAATTTAAACTCCACAGTTTATCCATTTAAAATGTATAATTAGTGTTTTTAGTATATTCACTAAGTTGCATAGTAAATTTTAATAGTCCCTGTCTCACTCAGATTCTCCCCTCCTCAGCCTCAGGGAACCCTAATATTTCTGGCTTTGATGTCAATTATGTCATATGAAATCTTGTGTGATTGGTTTCTTCTACTACTGACTTTTGAGCCTTCCTTGGTTGCAGATCCTGGATGTGGACTTGCATGAGACATTGCCATCGGTGTTATACCTCTGGCTGGACTCCTGCAGGACATTGCCACGGGGTCCAGGGCATCATCTGGATTCTTTGGGTTTCTGGTTCTCCAGCAGATCTGCTCCACTGTTCTGCATTTTACTTTTTGGGTGACTATTAAAAGATACTCCTATAAACTATGTGTCTTTTATTAAATCTATTCCAGAGCATACCCTGACTACAACATTGCTATTATGAATAATGATGCTGAGAACATTTGGGTGCAGTCTTTTTGTGGGGGCTTATATTTTCATTTCCTTTGTATAAATAATATATGAATGAAATTTTTGTGTTTCAGAGGACTGTAGGCTTAACTTTTAAGAAACTACTAAACTTTTTACAAAAATGGCAGCACAATTTTGCATCCTTATCAGTAATGGATGGTGTTTCCAGTTTCTCCACATTCTTGCTGACACTTGTAGTGCTCATCATTTTTCTTAATGAATTTGCCTTCCTTTTGTTTTATATATTTTAAATTGGTATATGTTTGTGATACCTAATAAATACATTCATTGGGGAATTGTACCTATACATGTCACATCTTAATCCTTTTTGCTTCTTCTTCTCGTCCCTTCCATCCTGTTCCACCTTCTCCTCCCATCATCCTCAGCCTTCAGATCTCTTTACCATCTTCCCAGACATGCACTGCCTGTTTCTTATCATATCTCTTTTAGTGTTTTGCTCTTTAAATTATTTATATTTAGGTTTCTTATATGGTACAAACCATGTGACATTAACCTTGTGTGTCTGATTTATACTTCACCTAACATTATAATCACAAAGGTGCATTTTTTTCCCTCCAAAAATGGTACAGATTTATCCTTCTGTATGGTAGAATGGTACACCATTGTGTATTCACACCACAGTTCCTTTATTCATTCATCTTTGTATGGTCATATGGGCTGATTCCTAGATTTAGCTATTGTGGGTTGTGCTGCTATAAACACGGGTTTGCTCATATCACTGTAATATGATGTCTTCAGGTCTTTCAGGAATATACCCAGAAGCAGTATAGCTAGATAAATGGTATTTCTCTTTTTAGGTCTGAATACTGTACTGGTTTGTATCACACTTATGCTAATTGACATTCCAATGAACAAGTAGAATGGGTTCTTTTTCCTTAAACCATTACCATGCATTGTGAGCTTGGAGTTATTGATAATAATCATTCTTTTTAGATTAAGAATCTCAAAGTTGTGGATCTGGGGAGGTAGTTCAGTAGAATGAGTGCTTGCCTGGCAAGTGCAGGATCTTGAGTTCAATCCCCAGTACCAAAGAAACAAACAAAAAAAAATCTCAAAGTTGTTTTGATATATTGTTCTCTAATGGCCAGTGATATTGAAGATGTTTATATAGTTAGTGTTGTTTTATACTTATTGTCTATTCAATTGTCTACTTTTACTGTTTAAAAAATTTGGAGGAGAAACACTTCTGGGTATATTCCTGAAAAAACTGAATTATTTGAATTCTCTTTATATTCTAGATGTTAGTCTTCTGTCCAAGGAGTGCTATGGGCTGTCTTTTTATTGGTTATTTCCTTTGTTGTGAAGAAGCTTTTCAATTTGTTATCAACCCTTAGTTGCTTGTTATTGCTACTTATTGAGCAGTTGAGGTCTTCTTCACAAAGTGTTTGCCTCAACCTATGAATTCAAAAGTTTTGTCACTTTTTTATTCTGGCAGATTAAGTATTTCTATTTTTGTATTAGGTCTTTAAGCCATTTTCATTTGATTTTAGTAGAGCATGAGAGATACGGATCTAGATTTATTCTTCTGTATGTGAATAGTCAGTTTTTTCAGTACTGTTTGTTAAAGTGGCTATTTTTCCTCCATCTTGTGTTTTCAGCCTCTTTGTTGAATATTAGATGGCTGAAAGTGCCTGGGGTTGTTTTTCTGCACCCTCCATTCTATTCAGTTAATCCACATCTCCTTCAGTACCATGCTGTTTTTAATCATAGTAGCTTTCTCATAATCCTTGAAATCTAAGATTGTAGTGCCTCCTTTTTAGCTCTTGTTCCTCAAGACTGCATTGCTGTTTGTGTCACTTTTGATTCCAAATAAAATTCAGGATTTTTTTTTTTTAGTTCTGTAAACAACACAAGTCATTCTTGTTGGTACACAATGGAATCTCATTTTGGTTTTTAATGTAGATTTTTCTTGATGACTCATGATGTTGGCCATCTTTTCAGGTGTTTAGTTTCCACTTTAATATCTTGTTTTGTAAACAATCCTGTTTTAAAAATTGAGTTCTTCATCTTCTGGTTTCCAACAGTGCATTTTATATAAATATGGTTCATAAATAATTTTCCCAGTGTGTGATTTCTGTTCTTCTTTGCTTAATGATGTCTTGTAAAGAGGAAATTATTTAATTTTGATGCAGCAAACTCTCAAATTTTGTCTTATATTGTTCACACTGTATTGACTTTTGAATGTTAATCCAATCTTGCATTGCTGGAATAAAACCACTTGATCATGTTCTATCATCTATTTTTATGTGTTCGTACATTTATTTAGCTAATGATTTGTTTAGAACTTGCATGTGTATTTTCTTGAACAAAATAGTTTGTAATTTCTTTTCCTTTGGCTTCTATTGGGAATACCCTTAGCCTCCTATAATTAACTGGAAGATATTTTTTCACCTTATTCATTTTATTCTTTCACTTTTAAGTTTGATGGGATATTTTCTTAAATGTTTGGAGGATTTCTCAGAAAAGCCTCTGGAATTTTATGGAAAAGTTTTAAATTGTGAATTTGAATTTTCATAAATTTTGGCAATTTGCATTTTTAGTGTATTTATCCCTTTCATTTAGGTTGTCAGATTTGTTATAAATTTGCTCATAATGTCTCTCATTATCCTTTTGTGTACTGTACAATGATAGCTCTTATTATTTCCTGGTATATATGCTTTGTTTCTTTTCTTTCTTGTTCAGTCTTTCTAAATAAGATTATGAAAGAATTTTCAAAAAAGTCTTCAATTATATTGTAATCTATGTATTTGATTCTTATTTTATTAATTTTTATTTATTTATTTATTTATTATTATTATTTTTTTACAGAACTGGGGTTTAAATTCAGGCCCTTGTGCTTGCCAGGGAAGTGCTTATTTCACTAAGCCATCTCCCCAGCCCCTTTATTTTGTTTTTATCTTGTATATTTCCTTTTGTATATTTTCTCAAATTTTAATAGTTGTGTTTCAGATGGAAACTTGGATATATACATATCAGAGCTAGAGAGAGATCCTGAGACAGAGACAGAGATACAGACAGAGACAGAATTTTAGGTCCGTCTCTATATGTATTTTTCTCTCTGTATATATCTATATATAATATGTATAATCTTTAAGTATTGCATTACTTGCCTCCCATACTTTATACTTTATTACATTTTCATTTATTCCAAAATATTTTTGTAATTTCTATTTTTTCCTAGGCATAAATTGCTGAGTTTTTAATCAGTTGCTGGATTTTTCTAGTTACCTTTTGACTTTTAATTTCTAAATTGATCTCACTGGGGTCTGAGCCCATAATCTGTATGATTAAGTCCATTAGAATCTATTGAGGCTTTTTTTAATGAATAAAAACATGAAAATTATTTTGGAAATGTTTCACATATACTTGAAAAGAATATGTTTTCTGCACTTACTGCCTATTGATCTTTACACTTCTTATTGGGTCACCTTAAGTAATTGAGTTCTTCAGATCCTCTGCATTTTTATCAATATTTTGTCCACCTTTCCATTCATGAGAACAGGTTTAAATATTCTTCAATTGGGCCAGCCAAATAGCTCAGTGGATAAAAGTGCTTGCAAGCAGATTTAGGGACCTACAATACCAGCCCCGCACCCAGGGCGTGGTGAGAAGGCAGTTGAGACTGGGCATGGCAGTATGCACCAGCACTTGGGAGGCTGTAAACAGGCGGATCACTACAAGTCTGATCTAATAGTGAGACCAGGAATATCCTGTAGACTCTTCCCTAAAAGACAAAAAAAATTAAATAAAAAATAAAAATCTTCAATGATGCTAATTGGAGGATTTATTTAGATCTCTCTTTTTTTCTCTATTGGGTTTTAAAACATAGAACTAGCATGTCTTCTAGTTAAGTTGATTCATATTTATGTAATATGCCCACTTACATATAATACTTCCTGAAAAAGATTCCGTTTTGTCTATCATTAACATAGTCACAGCCATATTCTTTTAGCTAATGTTAGTTTGAGAACTTTTATCATTCTTTACCTCCAACTTACCTATGTCCTCATATTTAAGAGGACATTCTTTTTGGTGAACCACATTACTGTCTTTTAGCAGTACCAAATGATTATTTTTCGACTTAAAACAGCAGAAATTGATTTTCTTATTGTTGCAGAAGTTAGAAGTTCGACATATTTCTCAGTGGGGTAAATTCAGGGTGTTGGGAGGGCTGCATTCTTTTACAAAGCTTAAGGAGAGAACCTGTTTCTTTTTCTTTTAAACCTCCTACAGGCTGCCCATATTTCTTGCCTCCTGGCCCCTTCCACCTTAAAAGTCATGCAGCACATCAAGTAGACACTGCCTCTCTGGCATCTGTTTGCACTCTGGTGTTCCTGTGATTACACTGGCATAGTTGTCTTGTTTTGAGATCCTCACCTTTTTAGTTATGCATGGGTTTATGAGTTTTAGTGGTGACTTTAGAGATGTAAAATTCTTAAAATTCACCTTCAATTATTTTTATCACATATGCCTTTTAAAGCCCTTTTGTGCTACCTCTAATACCTATGTGATGTTAGTCTATTTGGTTTTTCCAAATAGATGGTTTTTCCATTTTGATTATCAGTATCATCTGCATACAGAATATGCACACACATACATAGTATTGCACCTTCATTTACCATCATCTAGAAAGTGTTACTCTCTGAAGTTTTAGTACATGTACATTTCATTGTGCCTAAAACTATATTTTTCAAAATATAATCTTTGAGACCTTTTTTAAAAAGGAGCTTCAACAGAAACTGTACCGATTGCCATGAGCTCTACAACCAACCTGAAAACATGAATCAGGAAATATTATTTATGAAGGAGCAAAGTTAAAGGAACAGATGTGCATCATGCCAGGTAGATTGTTAGGGATTCCAGTGTAGGCCCTGGATTTCTCAGTGAGTGGCATGTGGGTTTTTTAATGACACTTTGACTTTTGTTTTTCTGTGAATCTACTAATTTCCTTGTGGAAAAATTTGTAAACTTGTGCACTTGGAAACTACAACAGTAAGTGAGGCATCAGTCCATCTAGTGCTGAGGGGTTGTTTTACCCACATCTTAATCTCACGTTTAGATCTTCTCACAGTAGATTGGTAGAGTTGGATACTATTAACAGATGGCAGTAAAGAGGCATTCTGCTATGATAAAATATTATTCAGGGTCTTGTGAGATTAATTGCTGAAATATTTCTCAATGTCCTAATCTTTGTGCTTCTAATCAATTCTGGAACTTCTGTGTTCCTTTACAATCAATATTTATTTATTTATTATTTATTTTATTGAGAAAGAAGTAATGAGACGATTTCAGAACAGGTTAGTAGGACAGTTACAATAATTAATACAGTGTACATTGTTGTCTTCATAGTAGTTATTTGTAATATAAGATGCAGATATGATATCATGTCTAAACAAAATTTTTCAAAACTTTCTTCTCATTGAACTAAGAGTAAGTAGCTGCATATCTATGCTATTTTGTATATACAGATGTATATATATATATATATTTTTTTTTTTTCACTACAAAATGGTCCTTCATTTATATCCCCCTTATTTGTTTACTTTTGTCTTAGATGGGTATTCCACTGCCATTCAAATGTTGTAGGTGTATGAATTCAGCAAATTAATACAATACAGTCCATTAGTCCATAATAGTAGTGAGTTATCTGCATGACTGGCAGTGTCAAAAATTGTTGACTTAAGCCTTCTTCATTCAGCATATTAGTATGGCTTTACTTTTTATACTTCATTTTTATACTTTTCCACTGGATGGTTAAGACAAAGGTAAAGCAAGGCCTATAGAACAAAAAATGTAACTTTTGCATCTGACAAGGTCAGTAAAAATCCCCTCAGGATTTACCCCTATATCCTGTACAGAAGTTTGTAGATCTTTTTTCAGTGTCAGCCATGTAGATGAGTCATGGCCATTGGGCAAAACCATACATTTATATACACAAGATGGTTAAAGCAATGATCCTGAGAATCTCCATCAGATTTTTGAAACCAGGAGTTAGTTGGTCAGATTCTCACACACTGATTAACTATATATACTGATACCTGTGAAATAAGCAACTGCACTGAAGATAGCAATGTGTAATACTAGGACCATGCTTGGAATGTCTGCCGTTCTGGTCTTCTAAAAGCATACTGCTTCTAATGTCATATCAATTACTGCTATACTCTCTCTTAAGGAAATATTTGTTAGAAAAGAAAAAAGGTAAATAAAAAAGGTAAAGAAAGAAAGTTAATAAGTGAAAATGACACCAGAAAAAAATGTCATAAGACTGTCCTGCTACAATGTTGTATATAGTTAGATTTCTAAATTTCTGTGTAAAAATGTGTAACTATTTATATTTTTTTACTATTATTTTATTTATTTCTTTTTCTTTTTCACATTCTATAGGGATTTAAACTTTAGCATATCAGAGATTGATGGAAAGTACCTGTTCCATGTTATGTCTAAGGTGTTTTATATTCAGACAAATACTGATGTAAAGCTCAACAGCCTATGTTTGTTTTAGGGTAATAATACCATTAAGCTCTGCTTCTAGAGGGTTAATAACTTAAGTTTACAGACCATAAAATTAGAGAAATAGAAGGGGCAGAAAGATAGTCAACATTTTGGCCCTAGCCCTTCTAGGTCAGTGAGGACTCAAGACATAAGAAAACCTGTACTGTAATGTCCTGTAACTTAGTGATGTCCCAAATTTTCTGATCAAAGAGATTATGGGGCCACAGAGGAAAGTGATCGATGATATAGAGTGTGTTTAAGGAGAGTCACATGGAGAGAAACATTGTCTCAGGCTTTCAGTATTTATTTAGACTGGAAAAAAGACTCTGAAGTGACCAACATCACAGTATGGATTCTATCAAAATTGAGGTCATGCACATACCTTTTTCATTTAAAAGAATTCTATTTTATGAGTTCTTTTTTATAATAATTTATAATAAGAGAATTTTCTCTTCTATATGATATTTGTGAATTTTGTAGTAAATATCTATGACATTGTGATAAAATTTTGTAGGAGATCAGCAAAGTTTAGCAACTTTACTAGCTCCACATACACAGAAGGAACTACTGAAGACTTTTTCTCAAATGAGACTAATTAGTAATAAGTGAAGTTTCTGGGATTTTTCTTTTGAAATAGAAACCAATTTTTGTTCATGGTTGAGATCTCAAGGACATTGGAGGGTTATTCCTATGAGTCAGTAATCTTCAACTGCTAGAAGATGTTTTTGAGAGGGAGAGAAGTTTTCTTTTTAGGAAATAGTTCATGCACTTGCTCTTTGGTTTAGATACTTGTCATTCTTCCCTGACTACCAGTCAAGGATAGGATTTACACAGATACCTTCACTCTTTCAAGATCACAAGTCACTAAGACATATAAATTAATTAAATGTCTCCTCTTCAATTTGAATGAAGGCCTTCAAAACAACTTGAGAGAGCATGTGTCTTCCTATAGACAGCTGCATCTGAATGAAAATAATCTCTGAGCAGATGTTTGCCTCGGATAGTCTCAGTCATGCAGATGAAATACTGTGGAGTAAGGTGCAGTTACAATGAGCTTGTTCAAGTGTTCCTGACAAATAGACTGTTGATTAGACATCAGTCCTTGCTCATGACATGGTATTTCTGAGAGTGGTGAAATGGAAACCCTCATAATTCTGTCCATGTCTTATGCATTTTTAGTGAGTGTGTTGGAATTTCCATTTCCCTGAAATGTTGGGTGCACTTTTCATGGTTTGTTTTTACTGTACTATCCTTTCATGCTTATCATTCAAATAAGTCATTTTGTCTGATATCAAGTGATGCATATTTCAAAGCATTAGCACCTGTTTATAAGGAAAATGTTACTGCCAGGTAATCTGTAACATATGCAAATGGTTATTTA
The DNA here is from genome assembly GCA_004027165.1 of Ctenomys sociabilis. Classification (NCBI taxonomy): domain Eukaryota; kingdom Metazoa; phylum Chordata; class Mammalia; order Rodentia; family Ctenomyidae; genus Ctenomys; species Ctenomys sociabilis. Next base: position 35,176 of record PVKA01006699.1, on the reverse strand, counting down.
AAAACAAAAACTTAATATGAAATACATTTCATATTTGTTGGAAATGTCATGCTAGATGTTTTATCATGCCATTTAATGTGTTTGATTTATTTGGAGGTGCCTTCCATACAGAACAAATCATTTCTTTGCTAAAACTAGTGTGACATGATTTTTAAAAAGGGCTCTATTACAATTTTAAATAAAGTCTTGCAAAATTATGCTGTCCATTAATTTGTTCTCTTTCTGCTATTCTCTATCTTATAACCATTGCCTACTTGAATTTTAAGTTCTTGGACTCCTAACTGAGGACATCTATTATTTGATGTAGCATACTGAGCTCTAAAACTATACTGTTTATCCAGATCTGATTCCTTCAATTTGACTTCTGTCTTACCTTATTGGAATAACAAGATTCAAACTTTGGATACCTCAAATACTATACTGCATGTGAACAACTTATTTATATATTAAAATGTACCCAAATTTCCTTTTGTTTTGAATTAGCATAGACTGGCTCCTAATCACTTAGGAACAGTGCCTTGAAAACTTGGTTTTGGATCCTTTGGTTTCCTTATAGGGATATACAGCTGCCTGGATTGTTGTAGAATTCTATAGATTGAACTATAGTATTTTGGTTGGGAAAGGTTCCTGTCTCTGTAAGATGAGAGAAAATTCATAGTCCAGATTGGTCAGCATCCTTTCACCTTCCTGCTTGCTAAATAATTTTATTTTGTACTTTAGGGAAGGGTCTTCAGGGTATTCAGGGTCTCACTACTAGACCAGATTCATAGTGATCCACCTGTTTACAGCCTCCCAAGGGCTGGGATTACAGGACCACGCCACCATGCCCAGCTTCATTTGCCATCTCAGAGCAGCTCGGGGCTGGGACTGGCACAGCAGGGCTGAGGATTGACCCCACGGGCTCTATGACTGCTTTCAGGCACTTTAATCCCTGAGCTATTTGGCCGGCTAAATGACTAAATAATTTTATCAGCCCAAAATGTGTACATATAGGCTAGGTGTTACCTCTCCAGGCTAAGAACCATTGATATGATATCTACACTTTATGAAAAACAAAAATGAACCATTAACCTCTCTAGTAAATGTCTTTACTCTTAGAAAATCAGCACTGGCCACTTTAACTGTGACGACCACTTTCTGTTGAACTTATCTGAAAACACACAGAAGCATAATCGTTTCTCTGAGGTTTAACTACCCAGCTTCTTTCAGAAGAAAGAATATATGTATTCAATTTCCTATAAATATTGACCATTGTAGTTAATAAATGCTTTTTTTTTTTACTTTTGTAGTCTACACACTGTTACAGATTTCTCTTAGCCCTTGCATAGCAATTCCTGAGCCAAAATTTGACATCTGTACTACTAGACTTTTGCTTTTGAGGTGAACCAATAGGTTCTCTGGGTTCATCTGAAGTGTCCCTTTGAAGACTTATACTGCCTTTGCTGATGAAAGAATTCCTTCTTCTCTACCCTCCTTATGAAGCAGCAGTGATCTCTTCCAACTATACTTACTATGAAAGGTCATGTTCAGCACTCCTCTGCTAGCTGAATAAGAAATACAACTTATTTTCATACAGCAAAAATGGTGCTTGCAGAACCTGAGATTTTACTAAGATATTATTATTTTCCTATGTTATAATAATATGATTTATTCACACAATATGCACTTTGGAGATATTTTGGGAGGTCCAAAAATAATTTGAACATTTATGTTTCACAAACTCCACAAATTTTTTTTGAACAGCAGGAGCAATTAAGTATAGCCTATTTATTTTATTTCAGTGACAAAAAATTTCTTGTTCATCAATATTTTCCACAGAATGCAATTCATTTATGTACATGTATACAATCTGATTTTACCTGTCTGTAGTATCTGACTTGTGTTTCAATGATATCTATAATTTAATACACCTCAGTTAGATATGTTGAAAATCATTACTTCCTTTCTAACCAAGCAGCATATGATTTTTTTGAAGTTGGTTTTTAACTGCCAAGAATGTTCAGCTGTGCACTTACACAAATATTCAAACATTTTATCCATAGCTATATCGATACAGTCTGTTGCTGTGAGCTACTTCTTCTGGATGAGTGTTACTTTTTGAAAGAGAATTTTCAGAGGTTTGAGTGTCACCTTTTCAATAGGACTACCATGAAGTTCTGTAATTGCATGTGGAATATTTTCAGATGCTCAATCCTATTTAGTATATTTTAGGCATGCAAGGGTGTCCCCACTCTTCTAGATCTCGGTGTGGGGCACTTTAATTCATTTTGCCTTCAATAATATGGATATAATTGAATCATTGTGCAGATGAAGTGGGCTTATCAATATACCTTTGATGAAGCTGTTAAAATAAGAAAACCTTGACAATACATAGATTTTCCTTTGAGATCTGGGTCTACAATATGTGAAATGAAAGATATTTTGATGTCCTTCCAAATATTGATTTCACTTGAAAAACAATTTTGTATACCATAATTTAAGGAAACATACATCTCTTAGAATTTGAACTCTGACACATTATTTCTCAAATTAGCTCTTGTGATCTTTTATGTAAAACATTTATGTAGAATATGTAAAATAACATTCAACTCCAGGATCACTACCTTATCCCAGTCAGTACATTTGTATCAGTACTAACTAATCTTATAATGACTAGCTTTGTAAATGGCTTTTCCTTTTGTGAAGCAGTAAGTCCTCATCCTCAGGTGCATGGGCTGTTGGCTTAGGCTATCTCAATTTGAAGCTTTGCTCCATCCCCTCCTGGCTTATTTCACCTCTCTGTTCAGCCTTCTTTTAATCTCTCTTATTTCAGACTCCTGTTCAGCCTCTGTTAGGAGGTGACTGCGTCACGTCACCTGCTGTTGCACACCCAGGCATCATGTACTATAACTGATGATAGATAAATGTGCATAGGAAACTTAAGACTGGCTATTAAGATATATTACTCCATTAGAGTAATATATTTTTCAGTGTGTTTCAAACCTGCTAAATTATTGTGTCTGGAAGTATAATGTTGGTTCAGATGAGCCAGTTTTTCAAGTAGGTAAATATCTATGCAAACTTCCATAATTATCTCTTGATTTCTATTTGGAGAATGAGCGGGAAAGAAAGAGAAATGGAAGAAGGAAAAGAGAGATCTGTCATAGATTTTCTCCTCTTTCTTCCTTCTCAGGAAAAAAAAAACTTTTATAAATCTTAAGGGTGTCATTAATTATTATTATTTTTATTTTTGCCTGGGCAATCTTAAGGCTTATGGAAAGACCTCCTGTCTGCATGACAGGTAAATGTCTACTCATCTTTTTTTTTTTTTTTTTTTTTTTACATACTTAGTACAGTGTCTACAGATCAGACTCATAGTTACCCACCTGTTTTCAGCCTCCCAAGTGCTGGAATTACAAGTGCATACCATCATGCCCAGTGTCACTTCCATGGGGCAGGACTGGCATAGCATGCCAAAGATCAAAACTCAGCCCCTGCGCCTGCTTTAGCCTGCTGAGCTAGCCCTTTTCCTCATCCTTTGAAACACATCCAACTCATTCCTGGAAACTTTGCTGATTTTCCAGGTTGACCTGGGCCTTTTTTTCTCTTGGTTTTCCTTCTCTCTCTATATGTACCTATTCTAGAAACAGTCCTAAGTCTTGATTGCTCACATATCTTTTACTCTCCCAACATTTGAAATACAAATGAAAAGCAGTGATAGTCATTCTAAAAAATTATGCCACTTGCAGTGAAATTGACTATCACCATTGGGGTGCTACAGATAATTTTATTTTTTAAAAAATATTTTATTTATTTACTTGGTACAAGGTTATGCTATGCAGCTCAGATTCATAGTGATCCTCCTGTCTCAGTCTCCCCAGTGCTGGGATTACAGGCATGTGCCACCAATGTCCAGTTTTGGTGGCTAACATGGGCAGGACCAGTGTGGCATGTGGTACAGGGTATTGAACCAGATCCTTGAGTGTGCCAGGCAGGCTCATAGACTACTGCACTATTTCCCGAGCCAGCTGCAGATAATTTTAGGAATAAAAGAGTTCACAGAATTTTTTTCCAGATTAAATTTCTCATTTTATGGAGGATAAAAACGAAAACTCTGAAGTCTAGTTTCTATTCTAAGTTAATTCAGTAACTTGTGTGGTCATCCTGCCTTTGTGTGAGGAGCTGGAAATTTCATGGTGCCAGATCCAGTGAATAAGGTGAGTGAGTACACACTGGAATGTTTTTGTGATCCTGCCTTTATCCTTGATGAAGCTCAGCATCAACATTCAGTGTTATTTTTGATTGTCCTCCTAATGACACTCACAAAAGAGGTTTCCAGAACTGCTTCAGAAAGTGTTGAGAATGATAGGAAGTGTTTTGAAGTGAGGGGGCATATTTTGAAGGGATTAATGGCAATGTATCTTTTAATGTAATGCACTTTTAAAAACTATATACAGTCACTGCATATTCTGATAATACTTCATACAAATGAAATGGCTTTGGGTGGGCTCACTTGGAATAGAACCCACTTCCAGAAGGAGAGATGATGGCACTGGTCTGGTTCATTCCTGAGCTTCTAAGAAGAGTTCACTTTGGCATCAACCTGGTAGAGTTTTAGCCATCACTTCAAATAAGTTTCACACAGTCCATCCATCCTTCTGTTCTCTGTTTCAGTATCCTGTAGGTGGCCTCCACATTACAAGAAACAGTGTTAGCAGAGCAAAGGAAGGATACACTTAGGAGGCTCTACCAACCCTAAGAACATTTTGAAAGCCAGGAGGATGATTTGAATAGTATTTTAATGCAGTTGGTGAGCCAGAGTTGTGTCTGCAGGCTGGGGTATGATTGTGCAGCTTTGAATGGCTAAAAGAAGGCAGTAATTCAGTACATGCTGCGATCTGGAGGGTGAGACTGAAGGGGAGATTTCAGGGAAGGAAATGACAGCATCTTAAAACAGCACATTATTTCATTCTGGTAGCATAATGCAGGCATGGTGGTTAAACTGTTATTGTAGAGAAATGGATTATGCATATTTAGTTAGCTGCTGTTGAAATGAGTGGCTGTTACAATCACGCAAGTGTATGTGTGGTTTCTGAACAGTTAATAATTGTTTAATAAGCAATCCCTTGTAAACCTCTGAGTCACTGTAACTCTGGGAGAGATGGATAATTCTTCCCCATTACTAGGAATGTAATAAGAAATAGCTAGTAATGAGAAAAACACTTGAAATGTAAGGGAAACAGTAATGGGCTAAACTGCCAATTACCATCACAAGACATTTTCAAAGCTGACAGAAATATAGTATGTGGGAAAGGAAGTGAGAATAGCCTGAGGCAATACAACACTATAGATCCTTGGAGAATTAACTTCCTTTCATTTCCAAATAGATTTTAGCAATATATGTACAATGTGCAAAAGACGAATGCTACACCATACAGAGAGCCAGAATATTTTGGCCGAAGTCCTACTCTAACTGGAGCTATGAACATAGCTTCTCTTGATTTCACAAATATATAGAACAATTCCTGTCCCTAGGTTGTTTCTCTTGAGGAAGTAATGGAATATTCAAAGTACTGTAATTTATTTTTGATAATCTAGTGTTAGGATTCCTAAATAGGTACTATTGACTATTATGTCTTTTACATGATTTATGAATTACATTTATATATAGGTACAATATTTGATCACTGTTTTTGTACCCTTAGAGTAGCCAAAATCTAGTATAATTTGCCTACCATGAAATATTAAGTAACCCATTAAATATTTCATTTACCTGCTGAACCTCAACAAGATAGTTTAGAAATTTGAGACCTTACATTTCACTTAGAGGGACACTTGCTCTATAGCTGTGCATACTATTTTTTTTATTGAGACCATCATTATTATTTTGGTCTTTATAATCACCTAATAATGGGCAGAGCTAAAAAATATTTTGCCCTCAACAAGTAGAGCTAATGCCTAACAATCTGAGTTAATGCTATTATTTTTTCAGAGTAAATCTAAGCTCATACAAATTAAGAGCCATGATACTGGATAAAAAAAAGATGCTTTTTCAATAACAACATTTGATTAACTAACACCATCTTTAGTTTTATGATTCCTGTTTGAGGATTTAAGATAGATCATGGATTATGTCATATTTCTTGAAATACAGATATATAGGATTTAAAAAGTCTTAGTTTATTCTGTCCAAACTTTTAGTAACTGTATGATAAATTAATGTAATGAATATTCAAGAGTGTGATAAGAAGGAAAAAGCAAAAGTATCACTAAAAACCTAATTAGAGCTACTGTGAGTAAGTCTTGAATTTGGTGCTAACTCTTCTGACATTAAGACTGGGAGGCATATTATGATTTTATAAAAATGCAGGACTATGTCTTAAAAAATCTATCTATAATAAAATTTAAAAGGAAGTCATATATAGAGCAATGTGTAGAGGACTTCGAAGCTCATGGAATTTAGATGTGCCCAATAGCTAAGTTGTTCAATTTTTAAAAGTTAGCAATTTTTAATTTTTTTATTTTATGGAAAAAAGTAAAGCAAAATTTCATAACATGATGATAAATTAAAAATAGTTAATACATTGCATAGTATTATCTTTAAAATAGTTACTCAAAGTGCCACAAAAATTATCACTGGAGGAGCTAGGGAGACGGTTTGAGGGCCTAAGTGCCTACGTATTGCGAGCCATGCCAGCACCCTGTAACACAGTGCTGAGGAGGCGGAGATGGTGGATCACTTTGAGTCCAAACTGTGTGGTGAGACTTTGTACCAAATAAATGAATAAAAGATTTAAAAAATGGTAAACAATTATCCACTTGATATAAGCGCAGACTTTCCCTTGATATGAACTAAGCGAAACTAATAATGTCACTAACTTACACTTATTTTTCCTTTCCCCTTACTTTCTTTGCCCTATCCTAGTTCCTTTATCCTTCTGAACAATCTTTTCACATTTTGCAATATCTATTATATATTTTAAAACCTATTTGGTCTTTAAGTTTTTCATACAAGGAGACAATATTATGTTTGTTTACTCATAAGTGAAATAAATCAGACTCACAAGAGCTGTTTGATAAGAAACATGTGGATTGTTTTTATCTAGCTATTTATTACAGAATTGTAAAAAAATGAAATAATATACTTTCATATTCAAAGTTTATTAGGGAAATAAAGCAAGGGCTATGTGTGTATGTGTGTTTGTGTATGTATGTAAGTTATGAAAGAAGTTAGTTCACACAATTATAGAGGTTGAGAATTCATACAACATACTATTTGCAAGCTGGGAAACTGAGAAAGACCCTGGTGTCAGTCAGCATCCTAAGGCCTGAGGCTGTATGAAATAGGACTGTGATAGTCTAAGTCCTGAGCGTCATCTGAAAGGCCAACAACCAGGATGGGATTAGCCGGGTGTGTCAGCTCAACTCAGGAGAACAAGGTTGCCATCTTTGTGTAGCTTATTATGTTTAGGCCCTGAAAGGATTGGATGCTGCCTATTTGCATTGATGAGGGATCTGCTTTATTCATTTTAACAGTTTTAATGGTCATCTTTTCTGAAGCTTCCTCACATATGCGTATACACCTGAAAATAAGGCTTTCTCACCTGTCTGCCCAAACCTCAGTCAAGTTGGTACATAAAATTAGCATCAAATACTCCTGTGCTACAGAACTCCAGAGTATGACTTTTCATCATGAAGTCATCAAAAAACTTAAACAACGCTTGGTATGATATAGAGTGTAGTATGTTGGAAAGATATGCTCGAGGAATACTGCCTTAGTCATTCATGGCTGTGTGATGTTTAACTGTGGTGTTTCTTCTTCTGTAAAGATGTTCCTTAGAGTTATTATGAGAGTGTTGTGAACACCTGTGTATGTGTACACTGTGGCTGAATATTAGTTCATCACTTGATCTCTTAGTACAATTGTTAATATGCAAGTGTGCTGTGTCACACATGTCTTCCTTACTTGAGATTTACCCATGAAGATGCTAGTGATGGAGAAGACAGAGGTGATTATTAGATTTAAGGCAATGAAGGTCAATGTGAATATCAAAGTTTAGCTTGGGATGTTTCAATGATATTTTGTTGTTTTTTGCAGTAGTTAGCCAGACTTGGGCATTAGTTTCTTTTTAAATTTGTAGTATATTTGGTTGTGACAGGGTCTCGTTATGCAGCTCAGACTCTGGTGATCCTTCTGCTTTCAGCCTCCCCAGGGCTGAGATTACAGGCAGTCACCACCACACCTGAACTCTGGCCATCTCAGCCCTCCTTGGGAGTGGGGTTAGCAGGGCTTGTGGTGCCAGTGATCGAATCCTGGTCCCTGTACTTGCCTAAGCTTGCCTAAAGCAGACACTTTAGTGTGCTGAGATATCTTGCTAGCGCTGGGCATTAGTTTCTGAAAGCTTCAGATAATATGGAAGAGGAGAGTCAGGATTGTCTTGTAGACAGATTGGAATTCCCCAGTGACGCTCATTTCTTTTCTGAAGATCATCTTTTCAGTTTGATTACTTTAAAGATATTCTTTAAGAAAACAAAAATACCCACCTTTGCCTAATTATTAAGACTGATGGGTCCTTGTACTGCCAGAGTGTGATGAGTACAACTTTTTAGGGTTATAGAGTAGGGGCCAATGCTGTTTAATTAAAGGGAAATGTTGCTCCCTTCTGAAAGTATAAATAAGATTCAAAATGTAGAATAAATATTATGAAATGGGAAGAAATTGTTCAAAGGGAAAGGGCAGTGGAGAAGGGGAGTGAAAGGGAAAATGATAAAATGGAAACAGAGATGCAAATAAGGAAAGAGGGGAGGAGGACTTTACCGGAGGGGAATAGGACAAAGAGGAACTGAGATATATCATGTAAAGTTACAAATTCCCTATGATAAATGTGTGCTTATTGTGTGTATATAAACTATACCAATAAACTTAATTAAAACAAAGCAAAATAAAAAGTGGACCCAGTGTTGGAATACACAGATCCACTGGGGACAGTGGCTAAACAAAGTAAGATTAGAATTATTGCCACCATAGCAGGCTGTTAAACTGAGCTAAATCTATAAGAACTCAGAACATTGCCTTCATTCATTTTAGAAAAAATGCTAAACGTATAAGCAATCCTGTGCAGTGCTTATCTTTATTGCACTTTGAGAAACTGATCAGCTTTCAAATACTCTCTCTTATCAGCCCCCATCCTCTAATAATAGCTTCTCTTGCATGAGACTCCTGTATGTGTGGCTGTGAAATAATCCAGGATTAAACTACAATCTTTTCTCTTTCCATTTGTCTGAATTAGAATCAGGAGGGAAAAAAATGTAGTACATCAAAACAGAATATTTGAAAGTGTTATTTTATTTTTAATCAGTGCATAACCATTAGTAATTGGGGTCTAAAGGTCCTGTTAGTGGCCTTCTTCTGCCGGTTCTTTTCAATTTTTCCTTTTGTAGTGCTGTGGATTGAACCCAGGGGCTCACATCTCCTACATAAAAGCTGTACCACTGAGCTACATCTCAAGTCTACCTGGTACTTTTTCTCAGGCTTTAATACATGTTCTGTCCTCCGGTTTCTTCCAGTTGGGAGGTAGGAACAGCTCTGCAGCTGCTACTGCAGGGCCCTGCACAGTTCCCTGTGGCCTCTTTATGCCCAGCTGACACATTTGTAAATGATAGTTTTGCTCACCTCTCCTCATGTTACCCATTAGATTAGCCCATCTGCTTCCATGGGGCCTTGGACTACTACTAGCCCTTAGTGCTGGTGCCCACTTAGAAGGTGATAGCCCCCAAGATGCCCTGGTTTTGTAAACATGTCCAAATGTAATGGCCAAAAGAGTGCCCAAGCTGATTCTTGTTCTCTGGCAGGCCGCAATGCTGGAGCCACTTTGTCAAGATTGTGAAGTTAAATTGTTCACCTGTTCAACTTTTCAGGAATTGTATTATGGGAGTCACACTGGTATACTGGATGAAGTGTGGGCTCTAGAATCCGGAAAACATAGGTTTGAATTCCACCTCTCTTGCTTCCTGGCTGCATGGTCCCAGGCAAGTTGTAGAATCTTGATTTATCCATTTGCAAAATAGTGAGTATCAGGCTTGGTTTAGGCTGTCATAGGACTAAGATTACATCTGAAGACTTGCCTGATGTAATATTATATATATATATATATATATATATATATATATATATATATATATATATATATATATATATAGCTATTGGAGACTTAATATATGACTGTGAGAGATAACACAGTGTGGCAAGAGAAAACAAAATTATATCCATTTTTGTCTTCTTTCTGTTTTTCTTTTTTTTGGTACTGGGAATTGAATTCAGGACCTTGTGCTTGCCAAGCAGGTGCTATGCACTGAGATATCTTCCTTGCCTTCTTCTAAATAAACTTAATTTTAGAATAATTGAGATTTTCAGAAAAGTTTCAAAGATAGTAGAGAACATTGCTGTATGGCCAGTACCCACTTTCACCTATCACAATGTCTTGTATCACTATAGTGCATTTATTACAACTAGAGAATAAAACCTATTATTCACTAAATCCTGTTCTTTGTCCTGATTTCATTAACTTTTGCTGTTGCAAGCTCCCATCCAGGCTACCAAACTCCTTTTAGTTTTCATGCCTCCTGATACTTTCCTGAATGGTGACAGAGTCTCAGTTTCTTATTTTTTTCAAGATAATAAAAATATAGCATAAGAATTAGAAAGGATACAGATAGCTCACTGTCCCTCAGACCAAGGTTTTCTATCTAGAACATATGAATAATTTTTTAAAAAACCAAGACCCCAGAGTTTCCTTACTTTTGATGACCTTAACCGCTTTTAGTTTTCAGTACTAGTGATTGAATTCAGGCCTCTACTGGGTTCAATCAAGTGCTCTACCTCTGAGCTATATCTATGTGTTTATAGTTTTGACAAGTTAAATGATCAGCAACTTGTTAGAAAGTTCCATATTTTGGATTTATGTAAATCTTCTTAAAATTAGATGCTAAGCTTGGGGAAGAAGACCACAGAAGAGAAAGTGCTCTTCTCACGCATTGTATCAAGGGCACATACTATCAGTATGATCAGTGCTCATTATAATATGTTTTTACCTTTATGAACCGGTTGTAGTAGTTTCTGGAAAGTTCCTACATTATAAAGTTACCTTCAAATTTCTCCTATTTTATGGTGTGCTTTTTGTAAGCAGGTCATAAGCATAACCCAAAATTCAGGGTTGGAAAGTTATGCTCCACTTATGAAGTAGAGGAATATTTACCTAAATTAGAATTTTGTACCTCATTCATTTTGTCATTTGTCACCCCAGATCAGGCATCATTTTTGAAATCTGCTAAAGTAAAAAGTGCATTTTGCTTATTTGTGCAAAGCCTCAGGCTTTTTTTTTTCTTTTGCTATACTCTGGGTAAGACTTGGTTGGACTTAGTGTGGGAGAGTTTGGGTAGTTAACACATAGAGAAAGCAAGTGTGACAAAAGTCTTTTTCTTTTAGTGCTCACTTGTTCTGCCATGTGCTGCTGCCTGAGTTCATGGCCTATGAAAGCTTTTCCTGGAAAGTAGTGCAGTCACAGAGGAGCTAAGATGAACTTTGAATTTCCCAGAGAATAGTCTTTCAAAGAAATTGCTCCTGCCAGAGGAGACAAAACAGACCCAAGTCATTTGTTTCAGGCTTCTCTCCATGAGCAGAGAGAAGTGAAATCTCTGTTTAGAATGTCTCTTGCTAACTGTAAAAGTGGTCACCAAGTATAAAAGGAGAGAGTCATAGCAACCTATGCTCATTTCTAAGCTGTATCTGGTACTTAATCTCTCACTCCCCATAGCAAAAGTGGTCTGAAGAAATGTCTTATCTAAAAAGTGCAACTGTAAACCTTGCATGATGTTTCTTTAGCTGCAGAAATGGTATGCTTTCTCTAGGATGTCTTAATTAATCTGGTTGTTGGCTGGTGCTTACTTTGGGTTGATTTACTAAAGATTGCTTTTCCTTCTAGGTTTCCTGGTAATGCAGTGTCTCTTTCAGAGACTGTTTAGAAATTTCAGGCCGGCAAGATACCTTAGTGGTCTAAAGCCCCTGCTTAGGCAAGCTTAGGCAAGTGTGCAGGGACCACGGTTCACGGTTCAATCCCTGGCACCACATACTGTGCCAGCCTTGCTGCAAGGGTGGGCTGATCTGGCCAGACACACACACACACACACACACACACACACACACACACACACACACGAAGTTAGATTCATCAACACTCTATGTTTAATTTAATTAATCAGTTTTTTGTTTACTCATATTCTCTTGTTGTGTTCTTTGAAGGCTCAGTCTTGTGGACTAGGCAATGGGATAGTGTCACGACAATCTGAAAGATGGAGAAAGAAAATACAGTGGTATTGTTGTATCCCTTGGAGTGATGTTCCTGGCATGGATTAAGTTTCTTTATGGGCTATCATGCTTGACTTGTGTCCCTGCATAGCATGTGAGGTGACAGATGCTGCTGTTTTCCTAAGATATCACATTTAACAATGGTTTATTCTTTGCTTTAACAAGGTGAATTGCCTAAAAATGTGTGGTGCTGAGCAGACCTGAAGCTTAATAATTAAATAATAAGATACTTTATTTGTTTGGTTCTTTGAATTATGCAAAACTCTTTTTCATTCTGACTTACATGATTGTGATAAGACCTGAGTGTTGCGGTTCTGAGCAAAGAGTGGGAAGCTGAGCAAAATTATAATGATAATGACAACTACTACTGTTTATTGAGAAGTCTCTGTGCGCCAACACAGTGCTAAGTACTTTACATACACTATCCTACTTACTCATGAGGCAGTTTTGAGAAGCACACATTAGAGTGTTCACTTCTTAGATCAAGAGAGTGAAGCCGAGGAAGCTGAAGCAATTGCCAGGAGATCCCACACCAACAGGCAACAGACTGGAATTTCATCTCACCATTTCCTACAAATGAATGACAGTACCGCTAAGTTTCACATGTAAATAAAACACGGAGTATTCTTTTTAGTATTGTAAGCTTTGACTGACTACTTTTGAAAGTTTATATTAGCCATCAGTACTGAGCAAATACGAATCTATTTACATACAGCTGGTGATGCAAATAAGCAATGCTAATTGACATTTAGCCAGCAGTAAGCTAAAGTCTTGCTATCATAAATCAGTTGATTTACAAGGTAAAATATTAATGTGATTAGGTAAACACGTCTTATGTATCATATTTTTATTCTGTTTAATTATTTTCTTTCTCTTTATCTTTTCTGAGGCTTCATATTTACTTCCTTTTGATGAATATGCAATGGTTTTTCCCAGTATGGTTACATCAGTTTGAAGGAAAAATATTGAACTAAGTGTCAAAATAGCTTTCATTTTTTAAATTATTCTTAATTAAATCCATTTAACCTGACCTTGGACCTGCTGTGACTTACTAGACACTGCTGTGCTGTGTGGATTAGACCCACAGTATGACTGCGAAGCTCATGTGATATGGAAAGTTAATGATGGATAGATATTTCTCATTTCCCAAGAGAAAGAAAAATAGAGTGGCTGCTTTTTGAGATGACTTAAACATACATGCAGAATTGACAAATAGCTTGACTATATTTACTTTGATATAGTTTGGAAGAGTTGAAGGCTTGACTCCTAAATTCAAGTTTAAACTTACACGAGTTTGAACTTCAACTATAGAACGACAAATAATATTTATGAAAATTCCATAATTCACTTCCTTTGCTATTCTGTCACTTTGTTAAGTGAGCTCCATAAGTCAATTCAATAGCACAAAGTGAGTTTTTGTTTTCTTTTCCAGAAGCATATTGTGAAATGATGAACATGTTCCTCAAAGTGAGGGTGCTTGTTACATTATTTGATGAGGACATTTGGGTTTCCTACTATTGCCTCTGAAACTTCTCTTCTAGATTTCATTAATTTTTGTGTCATCTTCCTCATTTTACAGTAGGCCTTTCTGCAACTTGGATATAAAGGAGTGTACTCTTCGGTCATTACTACACTGGAGTAATAACATCTTTTCTTGACTCTAGATCTTGCAATTTCTTATTGTGTCATGTGCAATTTCCAGAACCAATTAAGAATTATGACTTTTATTTTTCTTTTAACTTGACTGGATCTCCCTGTTATTGGATACTCATTGCATGACCTGGTTGTTCCTGCTTTGTCCCTGGAGGAAACTATGTAGATTCCCCTATGACATGATGACAGATTCCTAATGAGGAGAAGTGAAAAAAATTAAAGCTTTGTTATTATTGTACAATCACTTGCGTTAATTTGAGAGTAGATTTTGATCTTTGTATAACTGAGTAATATCAGTGACAGTTTTTAAAGCTCTTAGAAGTTTTCTTTAGATAAAGTTCATGTTCTTAATGGGCTTGGTAAATAATTTTGTGCACATAAATAAATGTTAAGGATAAATTTTATAAGCACTTGAATCTGTGTCTTCCATTGTTCACATGGCAGCAGTAAAATTGTTAAACTTGGTGGCCCAAAGTTGGGGCTGGTAAAATATGGTTTACCTCTAGTTTCTGTATGATTCTTAAAATAAATTTTTTTTGTATTTGTAGATATTTGATTTTTTTTTTCCAGAACTGGAGATTGAATTCAGGACCTTGCGCTTGCCAGGGAAGCACTTACTCCACTGAACCATCTCTATGACCCCTGTAGATATTGATTTAAACTTTTTTTATGTATTTTGGGCAGGGTCTCACTATGTAGCTTGGATTTATAGTGATCCTCTTGTTTTCAGCCTCCTCAGTGCTGGGGTTACAAGTGTGTGCCATTAAACCTGGACTCCGTTGCTGGCTCAGTGTGCACAGGAACAGGGTTGGTATGGCCTGTGGTGCCTGGGATTGAATCCCAGTCCCTGTACTTACCCAAGGAGGCACTTAGTCCACTGAGTTGTCTTGCCTGTGCTTATATTAGTAGGTATTTGACAATAAAGCCAATGAAAATAATATTTCATGATGTGGGAATTTGTACTATATTAAAATTTTGGGGCTGGTGAGATAGCTCAGTGGTTTAAGCACCTACCTGGCAAAAGCAAGATCCCTAGTTCAATCCCCAGTACTACATGCCATGCTGCCCCCAAAACCCCAGGTGCACTGTGCAGGCCCTGAAGCAGGGCCTGGTAGTGCATATCTATAATCCCAAAGCTATGGAGACTGAGACAGGAGGATCATTATGAGTCTGAACTGCATAGTGACACCCTGTATCATCATCAACAACAACAACAAAAATATATAAGTTAAAAAAATAAAATTTTGGTTTCCATACATAAAGTTTTATTGGAATACAGCCATGTTCATTAATTTATAAGTCATCTCTGGCACCTTTAATAATTTGCTCACTGATGAACCATAAAGCCTTCAAAGTAAAAAAAAAAAATTACTGGATCCTTATAAAGAAATTTGCCCACTCTTCTAAAAGTTCAAGGAAAATCTATTTGTGCTTTTAAAATATGCCTTTTATTACCTAAATGGCTGTTGCCTTTCAGATTTGGGAGAGAAGAAACAGAGTTCACTGATGCACAGTGAAAATTGTCTTGAGTACCCTAGTATGACAAAAGGGTGGGAAACTTTTGGTCTGTACCAAATGATCACCCCTCCCTAGCCAGCTTCTTTCATTGTTGACCTTGTGAAAGACAGTAGCTTTAGCTGACTCCATAAAATGTACCCATGTCACCTATCAGCATCCCTTAATCTGTTATTTCCCATGAGTTTCCTGTTGACATCAGCAATGATATAAATGAATAAGTTTATTAGGTACCTATTTTACCTTTGATAGACATTTGTATTAAGTTATATAAAAATACAATTAGAACATCATCTTCATGATTTCATGGGTAAAGTAAGACAAACTATTTAAATAAAAATCATGATACTTTGATAAATATGAACTTGGAAGGTAGCATATGTTTGGAAAACACTAAAGTGATTAAAACAAAGTTAGGTTTTGAGTAGATTATGAGCAGGTTATGAGCTTACCTGGAAGGTTCAGAGTACATGAGGAACATGTAGGGAAATTTTTACCAAAGTCATGAAATGGGGGCACACTTGAGCCAAGAGGCTCTTCTACTGGTGCAGAGTGAAAATTAGGGGAGGAATTTAGAATTTCGCCCAGAGTTGTTGGAGCATGAAGAAAGCAGCTAGATCTCTGTTCTGCACTCCTTAGAATTACCTAGTCCAGTATTGAAGTATTTCATCATATCTGATTTCATTTAATGGCAGAAGTCTGTTATGTTGCTGCTTGCAAATTTGGGGATTTCAGAACCTTGGAAGATATCCTTGGATAATGTTAAGTGTCTGTTACAAGCATACATTTTCTGGGATGGAGACTTTTCTATCTGTTTGACTTGGTATTCTCCTGGAAAAGTATGTTGTTTAAGGCTATTTCAAAATTATTTCATTGTCTTAAGAACTATTATTATTAATAGCCACTATTGCATATAATGTAAACAGCTGGACAATTTGGATTTTTGTTTTGCTCTGCTTTGTATTATAAATAATGTTTGGATAGATGACCTTAGCCTTTGATTATATTTTTTTCATAATCAGGACACAACAGGTACCTTGGGTTAACAAGTATAATGTCTGTAAAGTGTAACATATAATTGGAAGATAGCTCAGTGGCATAAGTGCTTGTATTGTAAATGCAAAGTCCTGAGTTTGATCCCTGGTACCAGCGGAAGAAAAAAAGAAAGAAACTTAAATGCATTTCAAAATTATGTTTCTATTTTCTTTTCTTTTGGAACCGGGGACTGAATTCAGGCCCTTGAGCTTGCCGTACAAGTGCTTCTTCTACTGAACTATCTCCCACCCCCCCATGTTTCTACTTTGAATGTATAGGAATTCTGTGTTTACTTATTTTTCTGTTTTTGTATCTATATCCTTATGGCTAATGAAAGTCTTATAATTATTAAAAATAAAGGGTTGCAATATTTCTCATGAGTGTTATAGCCAATGATTTATTTTTCTGTAGGCATGGTGATGGGAAGCTTTCTTCTATTATTTTCCATAGAGTTATTGCTGGTATAGAAATTTGGGGGGATAAATTTGATATTCAGCTATATTGCTGGCCTCTCCTATAAATTCTGTTTCTATTTGGTCAAATGAGAGAGTAAAATAGATTGTTGGAGACAAATTTTGAGCCTTCCTTGTTGTGTGTGAACATTTGCATTACAGCCTTTCCACTCCATTCTATTTTTTTTTTTTTTTTTTTTTTTTTTTTTTTTTTTTTTTCATATTTTAGGGAAGGGTCTACAGGGTGTTCAGGTCTCACTACTAGATCAGACTCATAATGATCCACCTGTTTACAGCCTCCCAAGTGCCGGGATTACAGGTGTGCACTGCCGTGCCCAGTCTCAACTGCAGTCTCAGCGCGTCCTGGGGGCGGGGCCAGAAATGCAGGCCGGGCAATCCAACCTCCTGTCCCTGTGCCTGCCTTGCAGGTGCTCTAATCCACTGAGCTGTTTGGCCAGCCCTATTTTTTATTCTTTTTTTGGCTACTTCAGGCTGCCTTAAGGGCAGGTCTGGTGTAGTTTCTGGAGTTGGGAATCAAACTGCCATATTATGCGCCTGACTGCATTTGCCCAACTGGCACTGCAAACAACTGAGTTATCCAGCAGAGCCCTCTCCACTCCATTCTTATCTGAGCCCCCCCAAACATTAATAAGTAATTAAAAAGTAAAATAGGATCTATCTGTAGTTACAATGCTTC
Source organism: Ctenomys sociabilis (assembly GCA_004027165.1). Lineage (NCBI taxonomy): Eukaryota > Metazoa > Chordata > Mammalia > Rodentia > Ctenomyidae > Ctenomys > Ctenomys sociabilis. Next base: position 17,481 of record PVKA01006699.1, on the reverse strand, counting down.
TAGTTAAAGATAGCACTTTTAGAAATAAGAGTACTAAAATCTTTTCTGGTGCTAGTTTTCAACTTTCTTTTTTAGAAAAAGAGAACATAATTTTTCTTCAGAAAGAATACTGAATTGTTTTCAGTGTAACCAAGACCCTGGAATGGGTTAAGAAATGACTCCAATACTTAGCTTCTTATGGCTTAAAACAGAATTTATGTTTTAATTTGGTTTTTCAGCCTCTATGTGAAATTGTTTAACATGAGTGTTAAGGCCAATGGTATAATAAAATGTCACTGATTTCTCATTTCTAATTTTTTTTTAATTTAACAATGTCCATTGGCTTTTTAAGAAGTTGGTTTTTAGGGAAACTAGATTTGGCTGCTTATAGCTCTGAACAAAATTACCCTGTTATAGAGGAGAATTGTCATTTTAGGTGTTATCAGATTTTTATGCTCTGTAAAGCCAGGCATCTTGGTGGAGCATTACATATTTATGTATGGACAAGAGCAGACTTAATGAGCACAAACCACTGTCCCTACTTCCTCAGAAGTTTCACTATATGTGTCATATAAAAATCACTGAGAAGCATGATACTTCATATTTTGTCAATACTAAGAACCAACAAATTAAAGCCAGTGTCCTTGAAAAAATATATAATAGGTAAAGAAAGTCATATTGTCATTTGTTGAGGCTGAAAACTTGGGGGCATTATTATTTTTTTAAGGAAAGAAGTACATATGAGTACTAATAATGTGCATGGGTTGTTTTCCTGCTCAGGATAATCTTCCTTGATTCCAAAAAGAGCTTATGGAAAATCATCCCAGGTGTGTGGAAATATAGCTCAGTGGCATAAGAGCATGCCTGGTGAGCACAAGATCCTGAGTTCAATCCCTGGCACAGCACAAACAAGCAAACCAATAAACAAATGGTTAGAAAATCATCCCTTGCTCACTGTTTCCTGAAGATGGATTAGGAAGTCAGCAACTGTCAGTCTAAACTGCTTTTCTCTCCCTTTCTATTTTTCTAACTCACATTCCTTGGTGATTTACTAAGGTATAAGACATGGTAGAAGAACAGTTCTCAGCTCCTCCTCAATCTGTTGGGAAGAAGTATTTGTTTTCTCCTGGGATGACCAAATAAGAACCATAAAAGGCTAGATGTGGGTCGGCTGGAGGAGAGGAAGGAAACCAACACAAGAACTAGAGAGAGGCAGGGTCATGAGAAGTCTTTTAAGGCCATAGAGTTATTGCTGGTATAGAAATTTCCCAAATTGAAATAGGCTATCACTGGCATCCAAAGCATGTTGACTAATACATATCCTTCTGCTTCTTTCCTTTGTATTTCATTGTAGGAGTTCAGGGAGTTTTTTTTGTCAACTGAAAAGGTAATAATTCTGAGAAATCACTTACTAAGCAGAGTGTACTCTGCTCCAGTCTCACTGGCCCTTTGCTGGTCCTTGGACACTGGGCACTTCAAGCCATTTACATTTGCTGGACTTGGGAAAAGTCCCCCTTTCCCCACAACCTTGCACCTGTCTCACTGAATCTTTGCTTAAAGTGTCAACTCTTCAATGAGGCTTTCTCTACCTACCCAATTTAAAAAGAAAGCACACATATGTTTTCAAAATCTCCTTAGTCTGCTTTTAGCATACTGAATATGTTTTAGTTCCGCACTACCAGGATTCCTCCATGTATACTGGATCCTTGAAGGAAGTTTTCTTTTTTTCTGTTTTATTTCCTGTGATTTCACTTACACCTTGAATTGTGCTAGAGAGGACAGATGCTCAATAAATATTTGTTGAATGGAATATAAAAATGGTAGCTATTTTCTTTAGAGATTTGTTATTCATTACAAGGGGAAAATGATCCTGATGGAATAACCTTGAGCTCACTTTCTTCACCAAGTTTTAAGAATCAAAATTTCTACAAAAAACCCCCAAGTGACATTACTTGCTTTATACTGTGACAGGTTAGGGAGGAGATAGTATCACTTTGTGTTATTTTGTCATAAAGACAAGGAAGTATAAGGCACCACATAAATTCATCATGAGGACTATTCTATAAAACAAGAGGCTTTTATTCTTAAAGAAAGCCAATATTATAAATGAAAAGACTGAGAAACTTCCTGGATGAAAGCTAACAAAAGAGAAATGTTGGGCAAATGTAATGAGTGATAAAAATTTCAATAAAGGTGATTAAGACATTAGGGGGAATTTGAATATGGATTATAGATCAAATTCCAATAATATATCAATGTCATATACCATAATTATATTGCAATTATATAAAGTGATGTCCTTGTTCCTATATATGATGAAATATTCAGGGGTAAAATATTTATAACTTTCAAAAACTTCAACTGTCTTTGTATCTCTTATGTATCTTTAGCTGCACTGAGTTTGGGGAGAGGTAAAAAACCAAATGGTCTAAAATGAAAGCAAAAGAAAATGTTGCTGAAGGGTAAATGTGAATTTGTTGTGTTAAACAAACAAACTTACAGATGAATTACAAGAATATAATTAAGTAGGAGACTATTAAGCCACCAGTATTTGGCCACTTATGATTTATAAGACTGATAATTTCTTATGTTTCATTTAATACTCTGACAACTTTTCCTTAATTTGATTTTTTAATGAAAAGTCTTAGAAATAAAGCAAATATGGCAGATATTAGTATAAGGGAAATAATTCCTGTTTTGGTTACTTTTATGTTGTTACAGGGACAAAACAGCTTCCAAAATCAAAGAAGGAGGCATATATTTAGCTCACAATTTGTAGAGGTTTCAGTCTGTATTCAGCTGGCTCCAAGGCAAAGTGGTACAGGGTAGAGGCCAACAGTTCATAGAGGCAGCAAACAACACAAAGCAAAGGGAGGAGCAGTGGCTGCAGCAGTCAGCGAGCCTCTCTCCCTCCTTTCCATTGTGTTCAGGCTGTCTGCCCTAGTGCAGGAGTAGTTTTCACAGCTATGTTCTCCCTGGATCGTGAATTAATTACAAAGTCTAGGAGCTGCCCCAGTGATTGCATGAGACTTTGGGGGACAGCGATATCCAAACCATAACATGTTGAAACCAAACCATAACATGTTAGGTGTCAGATACACCTAGTTCGTGTTCTCCAGAACTGAAGAATGAATTTAAGGAACAATGGAGGTTAAGAGTAGGAAGTATTTTTTGAGAGAGAGAGATTGTTTCTAAAAGGTAGGAGGGGACTCAAGAAATGGTTTGCCATAGCCCTGCTGTATAGAAGAAGTTTATAGAACAAAATCACAGGTGGTTGTAAAATAATGAGATGGGCACAACATAGGGCACAGCTATGACCAACTAATAAGGTTACAAGTCTAGCTGCTTGGGCAATGTTGGTGCCATGGAGAAACAGGTCACATAGTAAGTGTTCATGAAAAGAACTAAACAACTATTTTCGAGACAAACTAGGGGAGTTCTGGCATCCACCAAACTGACATGGACTCCAAATTATTTTTTATTCCTCAAGAAGGCATGCAGGCCAAGTCACCTGTCTCCATCTCAACAGATTCACCTCTGCCCTCACTTGTAATATGTTATCATCCTCTAAACTGATTCTCTCAAGGGCTGACTGCTTATAATATTTTACCTAATTTAGCTGCAAAAGTACAGCATTCAATTCTGAGCAATACATTTCCAGGGTCCATATTTTCCTAGCAACTGACTTCAACTCAAGTTTTAAAGCTCCTATGGTCTATGTTTTTGTGGAAGGAAATAAAGAAAACATAAATTTGGAAATTAATGACTTCAACCTTGTTGATAAGTGTGTCATATCTGATAATCACTTTCAATCAGTTTGAAACTTGGAGATGTATCCTGTGTTCAGAGCTCCCTGGGCCTGGCTTCTCTAGAATGTCTTTTGGGGCTTGATGTCATGAATTACATCCACCCCCCTTTCTCGCATTTCCTTGTCCCAGTATTCTGAGCGGCTGGTAGCTGGGTAGGAGTGAAGGATCGAGCTGATCTTGGGCGTGGGGAGAACTCTCTGTGATGATTAACAAGCATGGCAGTCCTATGGCATGGTGGAGGTTTTCTTGGTTATCACTTGTTTCTCTGATGGTGCATCACCATGATCTCTGAAAAGTTTCCTTTGTTCATTTGTTTGGTGTCTGCTCTGAGCTTCCCATGCCTTGGAATTCTCAGTTAAAGCAAAATGTGGGATCTGTTCCAGCTCCGGACTTGGTGACCTTTAGGGGAGGCTTTTCATATTTTTACCTTTATAAGAGGTACCTGCCACAGTCAATGACTTTCCTTGCTCTATTGCAAACTTTATGAGGGCACATTCTTGCAGTGCACATGGGAACCTGTGAGGAGTTCGGTATATATATTCTGTGTGTAAGGATCACAACAAATTATGTCAGGACATGAATGAGTAGGAGCACAGTTACATGGTTGGGCTTGAGAATGTGGATCACTTAATCTTAGGCTCCTCTGAAGAAGCTATATTCACTCTAGATGAACCAAGGTAATGAAGGTATCGTTGAAGAATGACTTGTGAGTTATAAAGGTGAAGTTCGATTCTCTTTCCATTTCTATGTCTTTAAGTGATGTAGAGACATGTTCCTTGCCTTCTCACTGAATTGATTGCTTAGTTATGGGGACGGTGGCGCTGAAATCCTGTCCAGATTGGCCTCTATCACATCCACTCAAGTGTGACTTTGTTTCAGCAAAGAATATCTTTAGATATTTGTGCAAGTGTTCATAGTTACATATAAAAGGCAAAGGAAATGTATAATGTATGAAATGCATAATGACATGTAGAAAACAATCTAGAAACACATAATTGTATACCTTGGCTGAGATTCAGGCTTACTGCTGCTGATGTTGCAGCTGATGGTCATTCTCTGGAGGATAAATGAGGGTGAAATGTTTCAATAAGCATCACGAATACCTGGAATCACTGAATTCTCAGATCAACATATCAAACTTGTAAAGTGGATATTTTAGTTTTCATTTTACCGATGAAGAGACTGAGACTTAAGAATAGTCACTAGTCTTCTCCATAGCTTGGTTTTTCTATTTATTTATTTATTTGTTTGTTTATTTCTTCATTTATTCACTTTTTGGTGCAGGGTCTCACAGTGCAGCTCAGAGTCATAGTGACCCTCCTGTCTCAGCCTCCCCAGCACTGGCATTACAGGCATGCACCACCATGCCTATTTGTGGGAGGCACTGTGTGCCTGGGATTCTGGCACCAGCATGGCATATGGCACTGAGGATGAAACTCTTCTGCACTTGCCAGGCAGGCACTTAAGGTGCTGAGCTGTCTCCCCAGTTCCTGTAGCCTGGTTTTGATGGTAGCTCAGGTTGATTCCAAGTGTGTTACCTTGAAGTCCTGTCTCAAACTGTGTATACCTAAGAGAGGAAGGAAGAAATTTTCCTGTGGAAGGTGCTAGTGAAAGAATTCTCAGAGCTTTTGTACCCTTAACATCACAGAGGAGCATGTTTAAGAGGGAGATTTCTACTTCTACTCATGATTCAATGAACAGAATGGAAAATCTGATTTTTTTTTTTCCACAGAACTCTAGATAACTCTGATGTCCTGATTTCCCTAGAGAGTTAGCTCAGTTTAGCTTTCTATATTAATGAAACTGTTTATTTTAGGTATACTTGTCATTTCTAACATGGTGTGCTATTTGGGAACTGTCTTTTAAAGAAGTTTGGCCTCTAATAAAGGACAATAATATCAATGAGCAGCAGGCTTACTCTTTCGTGTTATTGGAGCATTTAGAACAAAGGGACAATATATGTTCCTCCATTAGTCATTTGCTTATTTACCTTGAATGAGACATGTGTCATCTTTAAGGGGGATGTATAGGTTTTCCTACTATGAGATATTTCTTCTCAGTGTTGAAGACAAAGAGGCAATAGGAAGCCAAGGAAACAGGATCTTAGTAAAATGATTTGGAAATTCTTCAACTGTCCTATGGACATGGGCTATTAAAGCTCTGCTGATTTGAAGATGGGCAGCTGCTCAAGGAATGGACTCGCTCTTATTTTTGTCTTTATTTTCTTTTTTTTTGTAATAGACAGTGCTTTGCTTAGCAGAAATCAGGCAACAATGACACTAGTGTTTTAAAGGCACAGCTGAAAACACAAAGGTGTCTGTTTGCAAGTATTAGTAGCCTTTTCTACCTCTCTCTTTTTGTTTCATAAGGATGTATTTCTTGCTGCCAACATATTGTCATTTTTCTTTTATGTTAAAAACTTTATTTTTATACATTTGCTTCTTTATATTTAAAACTTAACCTAACTTACTTTTTATGACATTTCCATTTCCCCTTCATTCTCCACAAATATTTCATTTTAGTCAATTTATTCTGTGGGCACAACTTCCTTTTCTAAAGATCATTTTTATCTTCTGCCTGAGTTTTCTCTTCCTTTTCTCAGGTTTTGAATCTATTACTGTGCAGTTGCTTTAAACAGTGGCATCTCCTGAAATGCCTCTGTGACTCTTAGCTAAATTAACAAAGAACAGCTAGGTAAGTCTTTTCCTTCGAGTCATTCTTATTAACATTAGAAAATTGCCCAAGACATGGTAAAAATGGGGCTGCAGAATGGAAGTACATTGCCTGGATTTTCTAGCAGTTCTTATGGTGGTTTTTCTTGGGAACATGATGATCATAATTGAGAACCATGCTACTATGAATTGAGTACTTTCTGTAACCATTTTGCACCTACTGTCTTGTTTAATCCCCACAACAAGGTACTGAATTCAGTGCTCATTTATCAATATTTTACAATGAGTTTGGAAGAAGTTAAGAAACTTTCTGAAAGACACAAAGGTATAAAGTGATATTTCCAAGATCTAAATGTATATAGTTGCTTTAAACACATGCTCTTTTCCTTTGCTCATTTAAAAAAGTGAACTATTATTTTTTTGAAATACATAATATATATATATATATATATATATATATATATATATATATATATATATATATATATATATATATATGAGCACCCTCTAACTGCTTAATATTATATTATTTAAGAAAGATTTTTTTCCTTGTAGTACCAGAGATCAAACTCAGGACCTTGTGCTTTCCAGGTAGGTGCTTATGCTGCTGAGCTGTATCCCTGGTCCCTTTAATGTTATGTGAGACTGATAATATGTTTCATATCCACAAGATGGTTTTCTTTTAAGGTAGGTGGAAATCTTTGTTTTTGACCCATCTAAAATATAGACCTCAATATTATCTGTTTAATGGGATATTCCTGGAATGTTGACAAGTCATTTTGTGTGGCTGGGCTTTGGTATTCTCAGTATACCAAATATAATCAGTGTTTGACTGATTAAATATGTTACTTGCAAAAGATTTTATTAGATTTGCAAGCTCTAAAACATGGCCTGCTGTCCTGCTTCTGATAGCTAAAGGTAGATGTGGAAACTTTTAATACATGGAGTGTCTTCTCTTTGCTGATAGATGTTTCTGTAAAAAATGGATAAAGTGATGAGATCAGAATCAACTGTGTTTCTTATGCAGAACCAGAGCTTGAGATGCATGCTAAATCCCTAGCCATGCATCTCATTAGCTTGCCTAGCAGTTGGAGATCTGCATACTGACTTTGAGAATATTTCATTACTGTATTTTTCTAAGGGATGCTTTATATTTGCCAAAGAACTGACAAGATGTGTCTATAACTCAACTAGTTTTATATTATGATCAATATGAAAGATTGCCTCTGATTATCTGGGGACACTGTGAAACTGTTAAGATATATTCAATTTCTGGTTTATTTTGTGATTGACTAAATCTTGTAAAATGCAGGAAGAAGTGCACTGAAGAATAGTTTAAACTGTTATTTCCTCCTACTCAGCTTTTTTCTTTAAAAATCTTTGTCCAATATTTGCCTTTTCATGTTTGCAACCATTTAGAAGAAAATAAAATAAGACGCCTGTTGATTTTGTAGTTGACAATATAGAGAAAACAAGATATTTTCTTATACTGCTATGACAATCACAAGTTAAGTGGTTTAAAAAATTATTATCTTACATGGTATTCAGTTTTCATCATTATAACAAAATACTAGAGACAGTAAAGTTAAAAGGAGTAGAGGTTTGTTCTAGTTCACAGTTGAAGGGATTCTAGTCTGTTATCAGTTGACTTTGTTGCTTTGGCCTTGTAGTGACATAGAATATCATGACATGGGACACATGACAGAATAACCTGCTCACTTCATTGTAGAAAAGAAACAAAGAGAAAGACAGGGAGTGGGCAAAATCCCACAGTCTCCTTGGAAGACACACCACCCCCAGTAGTGTGTAAGACTTCCCACTAGGTCCTACCACTTAATGTTTCTACACATCCCAATAGCAGCAAAAGTGGGACTAAATCTTCCTACACACAGGGCTTTGGGGGACATTACAGATTCAAATTGTAGTAGCTCATTAATCTTCAGGTCAGATGACCACTATAGGTCTTACAGGCCTAAGAGTAAGGTGTGGGAAAGGTCAGATTCCTTCTGAAGAGTTTGGGGGTACTTTGTTTCCATGCCTTGTCTTGATGCCACTTATATTCTTTGGTTTCTGGCCCCTTCCCTGTCCTCAAAGTTTACAACAGAATTCTACTCCCTGAGATGCTCCCAAACTTTCATCCTTTTGTCTTCTCATCTCTTTCACCCAGCCAGGAGGTTGTGTCTGCCAGTAAGGATTTGTATTAGCAGACTCGGCCTGCTTTTATAATTTGAAACAATCTCTCCATCATAAAGACTTTATCCGATATGACATCTGCCATGCATTTTCTGCTATGTCAGCATAGCTAAAAGTTTGGGGGTTGATTTGGAACATTTTTAGGGTGTGGTCATTGCTCTGCCTACAGCAGCTTTTCCCAGATCATGACAAAAATTGGAAAAGGATGCATTACACATAAGTATTAGTTCTATCCTTTTCATTCTAAAATTATAGCCTCTGAGGTAGAGTTCCAGAAATGCAAAATAGCTCATAATTATTTAATTGGACTGTAATAACATAGATTGCAGAAAATAGTAGAAATGAAGTCTCTGTTTAATAAATTTCTTCAAACTTAACAGTCAGTTCCCCAAGATTAATGTTGTCGAGATTTGTTATCATCTTCTATATTTAAACTTATTTTGTTTATTTGTTGTAGGACCCAATAAACCATATATGACTTAAAGAAATTAATTCTGGCCATGTTCTTCTTCCCAAATGTTCTTGATTAGTGCTTGTTGATTTGTTAACAGCTAGTAAGAGGTCCTTGGATATTAAGTAGCTCCAAGACAACTGGCTCAAGGAACACTGGTAAAAGGTTCAGATGACATTTATTTCTGACTTCAAATCCCTCTGTCCCATCTTCCCATCTCTTAAAAGTACTAGGAGCCCTCTTTATTAGCAACATAGGCTATTTAACTTTTTACCTCAGGTGCCTTCCAAAATGTTTGTAATGCAATAATCATTAAAACCACCAAAGAGAAAGTTACAACCGGTAACTAGGGATTTCTTCACAATATAGTCTTCCTGTGGTCCCAAATTCTTTTTGCCACACTAGAAAATTTCTTCATGTCTGTATGGTCAGATGGTGAAGCAATGATCTCTGACACACTGTAGCAATGGCCTCTCAGGTAGATTTGGTATAAAGGTAGTTAATTTATATGTTTATCTCCATGTTTTTGAGGATAGAGTTTCTGACTTTTGTCATCAAAGGGTACATAATGATAAGGACAAACTAGAGTTAGATAATTAGAAAAATTATAATAAAATATGCTAAATATTGATATAGTCCATGCAATTTCTGTGATTTGGCCACAAGGTTCAGCCACATGGTAACTACAATGCAAGGGTGTTGTCAGAAGTCACTACTCTCAGGCTGGCCAAATAGCTCAGTGGATTAAAGGGGTTTGTTCCCTAGGCCTGCAGTGCCAGCCCTACCACCAGGGCACACTGAGAGGGCAACTGAGACTGGGTGTGGTGGTGCATGCTACTGGGAGGCTGCAAACAGGTGGATCACTATGAATCTGATCTAGTAATGAGACTCTGAACGCCCTGTAGACCCTTCCCTAAAATACAGAAAAAAAAAGAAGTCACTAGTCTTCTCTGTCAATAGTAGGTCAGCTTCAGACTTTCCCAAGATTTCTAACCTAATGTTTCTGGGAATCTCTTGTAGACTTGGACTACTGTATATAATATCCATGTCTAGAAACTAGCCTACATTCATGCTAGGCTGGTGTTTAGATCTGTGTTTGTCAGTACCCTAAAATAAGCAAAATATATAATGTTTCAGATCTGTTTGGGACAAAGAATATGTGTAGCTTTGGGCAGCAAGGACGCAGGAACTTAAGATCTGCTGTCTAGGCCAGAGCAACAATTCATATATACACTGGACCACAGCGTGAAAAACCGAAACTTATTTGAGGGAAGAATGACTCAGTGTCCCTTGGACGGGCTGCTTTGGTGCCAGTGTTAATGGAACTTAGTGGAGGTTGGTAATGGGTGATGAGGACCAGATGACACCTCCCAACATTGGACGCTGGGTCTCAAGCCAAGGTCCAAATCTTCCCGGGGTGGCAAAGTCTGATTTCTATGGAAGAAGATTCAGGTGAATTTCTTGGTGCTTACAAAGATGGAGGCATTACTTAGCTCAATTCTTATGGTTTGATTATTCAGAGATGTGTGCCATGTTTCTGTGTCTTGTTTGTGAATGTTGTATCAGAGGAAGAGCCACAGAACCACAAAGGTACCAAGAGGTGAGAAGAGGAATGGATTTAAATTTTCTTCTTTCCAACCCTGCAGTCCACTCTCAATTGTCTTGCAGATTATGTCACCAGCTTCACTGTGAAATAACAACACTTCAGAGGTCCATTTCTAATAACTGTGCAGGGGAAGGACTCCAGCAAGGTAATAGTGCAGGTAGGCAGTGAAATGCCTGGCGGCTCTGAGGAACTACGAGGGGGCCATGTAATTAGCATCCTAAGAGCAGGAACCACGAGGTGGTGCTGGAAAGGAAGGCAGACTGGGAATCCAGGGCCTTGCTGGCCATGCACTGCACTTACATTTTTTCAGTCTCTGATTAACCTTCAGAATGTCTCAAAATTCAAAGTCACATCTAGTTTAGCCTCTCCCAAATATTTAGCTCTTCTTCTCTAGATAGGTTTTTTGTGTTCCTTTCCCCTTTAGTGGCTCTATCATTCATTCAGTTTTGCAAGTTAGAAGCTGAAAAACTATCTGTGACCACTGCTCTGCTTTACTTGTATCCATTGCATAAGCAAAATCAGCCTTTTTCTGCTGTGTCCTTTTGGTCGCTGTGTTAGTTCTAGTCCAGAATGGTATTGCTTAACTGTTCTTGTGAACGAACTAGCCTCTCCCATGCTCCCTGTATCCACGCTTACCTTGCTCTAGTCTTTTTCCTGCGCAGTTACCAGAAATGCACGTTTGTCAGTGCTCTGATTTCACAGCGAAGCTGGTAACACGACCTGCAAGGCACTGCATTCCTGGATCTGCCTTCCTCCCAGGCATCACCTCGTCCTTCCTGTTCTTACCATGCTAATTATATGGCCACCTTTCAGTTCTCCAGAATTGCCAAGCACCGAATTGCCCAGGACCTTTGCATATACAGTGTGTTCAGACTGTAATAGTTTTGCCTTTTTTTGTTTCTACTGGGTAATCTATTCTTTTTAAAATTTGCTTACTTCTGGCATCATCCCTCTTAGTCTTTTTACTGGGTTGCTTTCTCTTTTTACTTCTGACATAGTCGCATGCACTTCCTAATATTACTCTCCTACTAGTGTGTAAACTCCATGAGATCAAGAACCATTCTTTCAGAGCCGCATGCAGAATATTCACCCAGTAAATGCTGAATGAGTGAAATCCTACTTCCTCTGTGACTTTTTATTAGCTATTCATACCTTTGATGCAGTCTCCATTTTCAGGGCTATTCATTACCTATGAGTCTTCTTGTGTTTTCTTTCTTAGTGTATTTTAGGATACTTACCTAATTCCGTAGTAAGTTTTCTAAGGGCAGAACATATAAGATTTGTGAGGATGAGGGACATAGCTTTTGTTCAGTAATAAAACAATAGAAACAAAAGAGAATTTCAGAAAAACGATGATAGGAAACTGAAGAATGGATTAAAGGGATGTGATACTTTTATACCATAGTCTATTTCTCAGCTAAAAAGCAAGATACACCTGAGGCTTTTCATAGGTAAATGGATGTATCTAGAGACCATATTCATAAGAGAAATAAATCAGACCCAAATATGGTATCGTGTAGCTAGTATGAGAACCTAAAAGAGTAATAAAATCTGAAAGGTGCAGTAGATACTGTGAAAGGGAAAGAGACTGTTCAAAGGGAAGGAACCACTGGAATGAGGGAGAGAAGAAAAGAAAAAACAGTGAGGTAATTATCTTATGCATTAATAATGTCCTCCAGCATGTCAGAATACTTCTGACCACATAGCAAGTTTTGTACTAAGCCCTAAGGCTCTAATAACCATGGTTTATGCGTGTGCGTATGTGTGTACAAAGTCAGTCATAATCCTTTGCATTGTTTTCTTGTCTTTTTTCTTTAGTCATCTCAGCCCTTTGCAGTACCTTAGTAAATTCAGGCTTAAACTTCTCACCTTTCAGATCAGAAAGCCCAGAGCAGGAACTTACCTTCCACCAGGCAGGTGTGCATGACTTGTACCAGGTGCAGGCTGCATCGTTAATTAGAAGACAAGCTGTGGTCATAAGGGGGTCCCCTGACTCTAGGCCCATTGTTATATACTGGGTTGTCTCATTTAAATTTAGAGAAGAAAGATTAAACACTCATTAATACAAAGAGAACAAACGCTGGGAATTGAAATTAATAGAGTAGGGAAAGCCAGGAAAATCATGTGGGAAATACGCTTATATGGATAAAGCCAGGTTGGGTGGAATTGAGTTGTGTATTTGGCTAAAACTATTACGTAGAATTTACTTGTATCTGATCTATGTATTTCTTGTGCCTTATATTTAAATATTTATTTGTAGGATAATTCTACAACAAAATCTCTTAAAAATTATTTCTCTTTTGCCACCTTGTAATCTTTTCTACTTTTTTAAAGAGGGCAAGCAAATAAGAGATAAGACATTAGAGCTGATACACAGCTTATCCTTTTAATGCTTTTATTATATAAACTCTACATTTGTAATCCTAAAGAGTGCTGTAGTCTGTGACTATAAAGCAGTTTCATGTGTGTTTTTTTTATGTTCATATACAAGTCTGAGTGGCTTTTTCTCACATCTCCTCTACTCCTTGTCTTTCCTAGGTGCCAGATATTATTTCTTTATTTTATGCATCTGTGGCCATGCACCCACAGAGTCCATACTCTCTCCTGCTTTTTCTTACACACATGCACACACATGCACATATGCACATGTGCACACACACACACACACACATACACACACACAAGTACATGCTTGAAAGTACATAAAGAAAGATTCAGCTGATATGAAATCCTGTGACATATGGTACTTGAAAAACCTAACTCTCAGTAGTGGATCTGTAATCTAGGGTGAAGATGTTTGGCATCTGACAAATGAAAATATTTTTATGTAAAACTATTTTAGTGCATTAAAAGATAGAAAATAATCTGCATGCTATAATGAACATTTTCTTTCACTGAAAAGGAATGAAATGAAAAACTTAACCAAACAAATAAGTCAAGTCCCCAGTGATCTTCTGAGTAGGATTTTTCCAGATACTTAGATTTCATTTTTATTGCCCTTGGGGTTTCTTTTGTTCTGCCTTCAGAATCCACCTTACACAGATAATGCAGTAAGGTGTTCAAAGTTTTGTTAACCTTAAGGTACTTGGAAATAGAGTTTTGATGGGATACTGTAATATTTTCCTTCTTCAATGTTGAATTTTGCTGTAAATGCATTGTATTCTTTTCAGTACCTTTTGAATATTTTTAGTTAACCATATTCTTTCAGCTTCTGAAAACTCTTTTCCCTCATACTAGATACCATAAATGTTAGCAGCTTATTTTTTGAACAGGTTTCATTGTTGTTAAATATACTTTACCTTCAATTTTATATTGGTTATTCCCAGGCCAGAAATGAGGAACATCTTGGGAACTGAAATTAATAGGGGCAGGAAAAGTCAAGAAGATCCTTTGGGAAATAGTAGTGTGTGGATTTTCATCTTATTTAATGTGTGTTATTTTTTTTTTCTACTTTATCTTGATAGTATATGCCTTGAAATTAAAGGTGAGATCTTATGGTAAGTCGTCTATTTATAAACATTTATTTCCTTCTAGATAATTTGTTGACAAAGAAGAAATCATAATGTTTAGCACAAAATGACATATGTGGATCAATTATGAATCATAAAACAAATGAACAACTGATAATTGATGTCAATAAGCTGCTTGGTATTTTATCTCTAATGTTTTGTAACTATGTCAGTTCTTTCATAGTTTGTCTTATCTGAGTGATGATGCTCTGGAGTTCATGGGCTTTGCAACCGTGCTCTCTTTGCCAGGAGATATGTTTTACCTTCTTATTTTTTTCCAACAGAGGCAACTCAAAATGATCTAAGTATTTGTACTTTAAGAAGGAATAGAAGCTGGGGAGATAGCTTAGCAGCATAAGTATCTGCCTGGAAAATGCAAGGTCCTGAGTTTGATTCCTGGTATAAAAAATGAGGAGTACATGGCACAGCTAAATATTAAAAATAACACACATATCTGGTAATAAATATGTCTAGACTATTTTCTTTCATCTTCTTACTGGGTCATTTCAAATATCCAATTATATAAGTAAGAAGACATTAACATTTGTGTTCTCGGTTTTTAATGAAACCATGGCATTAACTGATAAGACAAAAGTCACACAGCTGCTGAATAATTGTGATATGCTCCAACCTAGTCATCTGGCTTCAGATCCTTTTGGACTTTCAATTGCATGTTGAGTCTTTGGTGGAACCGCCATAACCTTCCTATAAAAGAACACTGTCATGTCTGAGTTCTGTCTGAAGCATTGTTTTCCAAAGTGCATGATAAGGACATTTCTCTGGAGAATTGGAAATATTTTGTGTAGAATTCATTAAAATATTGACATTTGCTCTTGGTGGACTTGCCAAATAGACTTACTCAGCAGTTAGAGTCAATTGTTTATGAGACTTTAGGAGGGATCATGAGCCCTGCCCAGTATCAGCATTTGGGAATGTACTCCTTGGTCTTGGCAAATGACCTTTCTCCGCTCTAGACCACTTATCCTTCCTTCTTGCTCAGAACTGAGCTCCTTTCTATACAGGCTTTTCAAGGCTGCCTTGGACTCGGGAATCTCTTCTTCTTAGGAAAGTCCTGTGATAATTGTACTGTCTCTTGGAGCCTCACCAATGTTCTTCCTGTAGATGAAAATGTAGCCTTCCTTTTGTCTGTCTTCTTTTTGAAAATTCTGAAAACAGATAGTCTAATGTCGATAGATTGTTCTTTTAATAATGTCTTTATGGGCTATGCTTGTGATATCTGATTATCATAGTGGTAGAAATTAATGAGTTTAATTGTAAAGGGCACTTATGTGCATAGGTCTTGATTATTTTCTAGGGATGTTTTATCTATAGTTAGCTGTTTGGTACTTTTGATGACCTATGTCTTAGTTTTTTATATTTAAGATAATAATTAGAGGTAATAGCAGCTGGGTGAACTATGAAAAGTCAAGTGTGGGTCTCATAATTTAGATAATTTTGTAATGAATATTGTCAGAAATACCCAGCTTTGCAGTTTTACTTTTGAGTTCAAAGTCCCATTTCTAAAAAAACTCTGCTGATTTAGAGTCAGTTATATACAAAGTTGTTGTTTTCACTTAAGCAAGGGGCAAAAGCCCAAATAAAATAATTTAGACAACCCTTAAGCTTCTTTCTTATGTGTAATAGGATTTTTGTTTCAGCCTTTGATGAGGATAAAGAAAAGATTGAGATCAGATAGCAAGTACGTTGAGATCTGAGTAAGTACATTAATTCATTGAAATTATAAAATGTATTCATTAAAATATCAAAAATATTCTGTAAAAATTTCAAGTGTCTAAAGTGTATGACATAGTCTCCAAATCCACATAGAATTTTTTTTGAGAGTGATTCTGTAACTCTGGAGCTCAGTAGTTTAGCCAGAACTAATATCAGAACTTTTTCCTGCTAAGGAGTTATAACTATGGCTAATATAAAGCTGCCATGTGCCAAAATATAAAAATGCTTCCATATTGGCTGGTAAATGCCACTGCTCTGACCTACTGAAACTTTTCATAATCCAAAAGTAAAAGAGTTAATGTTTAGTATTTTAAAGGCCACTGAGAACTGTACTCCTGACCAGTAGCCATGCTGTTGGTGGGTATAGTGTTTTGAATATTACTGTTGGTTGTTCCTGCAAGTTTCAGCTATAGAATATGCAAACTTGTGTAGTTCAATAGGCATGGTTCTTCCTGTTCTATTTACCACTTCAAGTTGGGCTTTTGAATGTTCTTTGACAGATGTTTTACCTAAAACAAGTAATCGTAGAGACTTCAAGTTGTAGATATTGTGGCTTTAAAAAGTAGTGTAAATCAATGGAAAAACACTTATTTTCTTAGTAGCATCCAGAGAAATCCATATGGATTGATTGTGACTTTGGGACACATGTGTGGAATTCTCATAATTTTATTCTGGTTGTATTTAGGCTTGGGGAGTATTAGTTTAATATCTGGGAGTATAGAGCAGGCAAGATAGCTCAGCAGGCTAAAGCGCCTGCTTAGGCAAGATTAGGCAAAGAGAGCTGGGACCACGTTTCCATCCTTGGCACCTCATGCCGTCCCAGCCAAGCCCCCAGGATGGGCTAAGCAGGCCAGAGTCCTGGTGTGGTGGAGCACGTCTGCAATCCCAGCACTGGGGAGGCTGAAAACAGGACTGCCTTGAGTCCAAGCTGTGTGATGACACCTTGTAAAAATCAAATACATTAAAGAAAAAAAAAAACAAACTGGGAGTATAGATGGAGATACATTCTATAAATTGTGAAATGATTTTTATTAAAAGAAGGTGGTTTTAAGAATCTTATAATACATACACAGTTATTGTAATTGTAATAACAACAGCAGTATCATCATTTGTCGAACACCTACCTTTGACCATCAGGTATCAGATGGATAATTGATGTGTGGAAAATGCCATTTTGATGCCTACTAATAAATTATGTTATCTCCTTTAATTTGTGGGACAATAAAATACTTTAAGTAATTGAACCAAATAAGTATTCTATTGACATGCAGAAGCTCTTTAAGAAAAGTTGATCCCATTTGTTGATTCTTTCAAGAGCTTCCCGTGCGAATATGTTTGTTCATGAACTCTTTACCTACCCCTATGTCTTTAAGAGTTCCTCCTACTTTCTCTTCCAGGAGATCGAGTGTTTCTGTTTTAACGTTTAGATCTTTAATCCATTTTGACTTTAACTTAGTGCATGGTGATAGAGCTGGGTCAAGTTTTAGTTTTCGGCATGTAGAAAGCCATGTTTTCCAGCACCATTTGT
>PVKA01006698.1:0-82027 GCA_004027165.1 Ctenomys sociabilis | reverse complement strand
AAAAAAAAAAAAAAAAACTGAACATTTTCAGGGTCTGCGTAACGCTGATCCTTAGAGCGTTCAGCACAAGTAAAGCCCAAAGGAAATATTCAAATGAAAGAAGTCAAATCTTAGCTTTGAGTAATTTTTCTATGTATGTGGTGGACAGGGTGAAAAAATAGAAAATTAGAACCAGAATGGGCAGTGAAGGCCAACCTAATGTAGCGCCACAGAAGCCAAAGGTAAAAGTGTGGAGAGCTTCAGGAAGGAGGAGATTAAAGTGTAATTCCTACAGTGGGGCTGAAGAGAACAAAAGCTGAAAATGCCCATTTCTTTGTCTGCAACAGGCTGTGGGTGACTCTGGGAGCGTGGCCTCAGTGGGAAGAGGAGGAGGAGCAGTGCCCGGTGGTTGCTGGGATGGGGTGTGTGGTGTCTGACCAACAGAGGTGGTGCCTGGAGTCGTTTATTGGAGGGGACAGATTGGGGCTTTCTTTTTTCCTATCAGTTTTATTAACCATTGCAAAATGAGCATGAAACAATCAAAGTAAAAACTGTGCTCTGCAGAGAGGTCCTCAGCTCACCCTTCTAGCTAGAACATTATCAATTAGTCTTGGTGGGAAGTGGGGCACTGGCGCACTTCTGTTGAGGAATCATTTCAGTCAGCTCGGGCCCCTAACGTCTCCATCAGGACACACTCTGTGGTTTTGGCTCTGTATTATTCTCTGGGCTCAGTAACGAATCCCTGGTTGCTGGAGAGTTAGGAGAGAAGCAAAGCCCAAGCAAAAGGCGGCCAGAGGCAAGGCAGAACTTCCCAAGTGGTTTGCTTTCATCTTTCCATATGATCTAATGGAAACTGGCTGCCACTTGCCTATCCTCTTTCATTGTTTCAGAAGGGAAACTTCTTTTTATTCATAGATTAAATTATTTTTCAAATTGAACTATGCTGATTGTAAATTGCCTACCAACAACTATCCTAGGTAGCTTACTGAATTCTGTTCTCTGTGTCTGCTAAAATACTACATTCTGAGTTGTAGAATTCAATTATGATGCTTTTTGTCTAAATATTAATTGCGATGTGCAGTCAAAAGAGAGAAGACTATGATGGTTTCTGTTGGTAAAGCAGTGTTGTGGCCCATCCTATATTTTACATAGTAAGTAAAAATTCGGTTCAATGAATTAATGCACCTCTGGATTGGAGTCTGTAAAGTGCAACAGTGGGTAAAACAACCCTAGTCTTATTTCTCTTCAGGAAATGCGTGCATGTTTACCTTATTGACTGTCAAAACACACCTGTAGAATATTGTTTCTTCCTTACTGCATCCATCAAAAAATTCATACTTTTCTGCATAATGCTCCAGTTTTGCTTCCATAGTAGCTTGCCTAAAGTCCCTAGACTTGGGTGAGCTTTCTCCTCTTTGTGGTTTTTACTTTTCAGACGTACGTGTTTTGATGATGACATTAGTGTTGTTGCCTCTATTGGGCTGGGGGCTTTTTTGAGAATAGGAATCCTGTCTCATCTACATGATCCCAAAGCCCAGCTCTTTGCTCAAGATTTTGTTGCTCAGAAAGCATTTGTTGGATTGAAATGAAAAGTACCATGGAGGTACCAAGGAAAAATGGAGTAGGTCTTGAATTCTCTAGGCAGAGAGAAAAGAGTTTTTTCTACCTGCCTGCCTGCCTGCCTGCCAGCCTCATTCCTGCCTCCTTCCTTCCTTCCTTCCTTCCTTCCTTCCTTCCTTCCTTCCTTCCTTCCTTCCTTCCTTCCTTCCTTCCTTCCTGTCTTCTTTCCTTCCTCTTCTCTTCTCTTCTCTTCTCTTCTCTTCTCTTCTCTTCTCTTCTCTTCTCTTCTTTCTTTTCTCTTCTCTTCTTTCCTTTCTTTCTTTTTTTTTCTGAGAAAAGATTTTCTTGACAGAGAAAAAAGTGTATAAAGTATGGAGAAATAAAACATCATGTTTACTTGGAAGAGGTGTGGGAAATTCAGCCATGGGAATATGGAGATGAATCTGGAGAAGATCGTTTGATTCTGATGATGTACATCCAAAGAATTGCAGGCTAAAATGATAGAGGCCAAATAGAAGTTTTGAATCAAGAGAATGATATAATAAGACTTGTTTTTCAAAATGGTAAGTTTAGGGGATTGGAGTGCATAGCTCAGAGGTAGAACGTATGCTTAGTGTGCACAAGGGCCTGCTTCAGTCCTTAGCACACATGCATAAAATGTAACTCTGTAATTCTGTTGTAAACTATGGACTTTCAGTGATAGTGGTGTTCAGTGTCAGCTTGTAATTGCAACCATAAGCACTACTCTTACCGGGAGTGTAAAGCGCACACACATAATGGGAGTGGCCATGCATAAGCCATCAGGGCAAATGACAAATTTCTGAAAAAAAAAAAGAAAGAAAGAAAAGCCAGGTGTGGTGGCTCAGGCCTGTAATCCCAGCACTCGGGAGGCTGAGGCAGGAGGATTGTTGTGAGTTCGAGACCAGCCTGAGCTACAAAGCGAGCTTAAGGCCAGCCTGAACTGCATAATGAGACCCTGTCTCAAAAAGACAAAAAAAAAAAAAAAAAAAGACAAATTTCTGTACCTCTCTTTTAATTTTACTATGAACATAAAACTGCTCTAAAGAATAATACCTATTAAAAACAGAAAAGTAGTTCCAGCAAGAGAGGACTTGAGTGGGTGGCCTCTGTAAAATCACTTTCTTGGTGTGTTCCAGAGGTGTAAAGAGCTGAATTTTGCACTGGGCATTTTAACTGTTGCTTGTTATAGTTCTACAAATCACACTGCAGCTAGGAATATTATTCCAACCAGAAAACTGGTGAAAATGATGATCTTTGTGGGTATCTGAAGTTTGGGCCTAGAAAAATAGATGAGATGCTGTCAGAGGGAAGTGTTAGGCTGGACAAATGGGAATCCAGAAGGGCCAGGTTAGGTCCAGCAGCCACCTGGGCAAGAGACGGCAGCAAGTGGATGAGATGAGCCTGAGGCAAGCGACTCTGGGAGGCTGGGGTCTTCCACAGGAAACTGCCGCAGTCCCTTGCAAAATTATAGAATGAGAAGCCGGGCGTGGTGGCGCATGCCTGTAATCCCAGCACTCGGGAGGCTGAGGCAGGAGGATTGTTGTGAGTTCGAGACCAGCCTGAGCTACAAAGTGAGCTTAAGGCCAGCCTGAACTGCATAGTGAGACCCTGTCGCAAAAAGACACACACACACACAAAAAAAAAAAAAAAAAAAAAAAAAAAAAGTTATAGAATGTGGTTATTCATGTTCTTTCTAACAGAATTACTTGAAAAATATGTGGTGTGGATTTTTTTTAACAAACGGTTGTTTTTAACCTTTTTTTCCTTTCTGAATCAGCTGTGTTCTTCAGATGTTTCCTAATTTTCCCATCTTTCAATTTATTTATCTGTCATATGAGGATAATGGCACTTCATGTGCAGGAATATTGTAAGAAGTGAAAAATACATAGTTAAAATAGTAAAAATTTCTGGAAGCAATATAGGTGCTGGCTCTACCCCCAGGGTGCACTGAGATGATGATTGAGACTGGGCACGGTGGCACACACTTGTAATCTCAGCGCTTGGGAGGCTGAAACAGGAGAATCACTATGAGTTCGATCTATGTAGGGAGACCCTGTAAGCCCTGTACTAAATAAAAAATAAATAAATAAATAAAATTTTAAAATATGAATTAATTATTCTTAGATTTTGTTTTAAAATTTTGACTTTCTTAAGGGAACAAGATTTAGTGAGGTCTCTTCTCAGTATAATTGGCATGTTGTTTGCTTAGGAAGTGCTATTCCTTTGCCAGTCCGAGCTTCCTGCAGTGGGTGGGTCATGGTTCTCAGGCTACCTCTTGTCTGTCAAGGATGTTTCCAGTGGCTCTGTTTCCCTCACGAGCTACCCAATGTGAGGAGGCCGCCACAGCTGGTGAGGCTGTGGGAGGCCTGGCCTTTGGCTGCGTGTGTGTCCGGTGTCTGTGGAGGCTGTTCCTGTTTGTGGCTTGGCCTCTCTGCTTCCTGTTCTGCCTGTGAGGAGCCACGCTGTCTGTTGTACAAGCCAAGCCTGTCTGCTGCTACTGGTTCCTGGGAACCAGCCACTTCCCTCTCCTGGGGAAGCATATCATCATCGTATGGATGACAACCACTGGAGACTCACCCTTGCCTGGAATAAGGTGGTGCTCACAGCAAACTGTGAGCTTCCGGTTCGCTGGTGAGTCTACTGGATCTCTCCAGCTGAGCCACGTGGATACTCACAGGTGGACAGATAAGAGTGAGAGAACTTCATATTACTATGAAGTCCTCTGAAGATCAGCTTTTGACTAGGACAGTTGCTGTGGGGTAACAATTTGTCCATAAAATTCAGATTCACTTGAAAGTTGGGTGAAAAGAATAAGTGTAGGGAACAAAATTTTCCTCAGGGAGAAACTTGTTGATTAAGAAGACACTTAAGCAAGCCTCTCTAGGAAGGGAACTAGATCTTGAGAACATGAGTTAGCAAAGTGAGAACAAATAGGACGTCCAAATACAGTAATCAATGTCAAGGAACAGATAGATGCAGAAGACACAGCCTAGAAGAGCAACAGAGAGAAACAATGAAGTAGGCTTTCAGGGGACTGTCCAGGGGCTGGGGATACAGCCCAGCAGCATAAATGCCTGCCTGGTAAGTGCAAGGTCTGGAGTTCAATCCCCGGTACTGAACAACAAAGATAGATAGAAAAAAAAGTAGGAATGTCCATTTATTGAGTCATAATATTTCATTTGTCTTGGTGAATGTTCTGTGTACACCTAAAAATGTGCGTTCTAAAAAATAAAATAAAATAAAAATAAATTGTGTGTTCTGCAGTTGTTCATTGCCCTATGAATGTCGATTAGGCAAGTTATTTAATAAATCTCTCATATTGATACCAAGTCTTCTTCAGTTGATTACAGAGTTACGCTTCTAAACACAGTATTGGATGTACCTATTTTTTTTCCTTTAATTTTGCCAGTTTTTCTTTGGATATGTTGAAGCTCTGTTACTAGATCCATGTACAGTTTAGATTCGTTCATCTTCTCCATTAACTGTCATGAAATGACCTTCTTTATCTTGGTAATTTTCATCTAGAAGACTTCTTCACATGACACTAGCACGCTCAGCATTCACACGATGCATCTTTTCTCACCCTTGTTTAACCATTCTGTGCCTTTAAATTTAAAACATGGTTTTTTATAAAGAGTACCCTGTTGACCCTGACAATCTGAGTTTTAAATGAAACATTTATATACTTATAGTTAATGTAATTGTTGATTTGTTTTTGGCAAAATATATAATCTTGCTATTTATTTTCTATTTGCTGCCTCTGTTCTTTTCTCTGTTACTAAGTTGCTGCCATCTTTGGAGTTAAACTGAAAGAAAGTAATTTAATGTTACAGTCTATTGCTTTTCTTGATGTTTTAGCAGCATCATTTTGTTTCACTGGTTGTTCCAAGTAGTATATTCTGCAGCTTTCTTTATCTTAAGTGTTTAAATTAATAAATTCTACCACTTAGCATGTAATACAAGAAACTTGCTTACAGAACTTGATTCATTTCTACCTCCATCCCTTGTACAATTGTTTTCATGTATTTTTTTTGACAGATGTTGTAAAACATACAATAAGTTGTGATTTTTTTTTTTTTTTTTTTTTGTGGAACTGGGGATTGAACTCAGGCCCTTGAGCTTGCAGGGAAGCACTTATTCTACTGAGCCATCTCCCCAGCTGCAGTAATCTTTGTTTTAATCTCTACAGGTACTTAAGAACTGGAAGAAAATAATTTTTTTTTTTTTTTTTTAGAAAATAATCTTTTATACTTATCCATTTGTTCAGTGCTTTCCATTTTGAAGCTTCATATTTCTATTTTATACAGTTTCTCATCAGTAATAATTCTTTTAGCACTTTTTACACTGAGTTTTTCTAGATAAGGAATTTTAGATTGACAGGATTTTTTTTTCTTATTTATTTTTCCCAGAAATTTAAAAAGAATATTTTGTTTTTTCCCCTGAAATCCATTACTTGCATGACTAATCAGCTGTCATTCATATTTTTCCTCCACTTTAAAAATATCGCTGCTTTGCTTTTTAGCATCTTTAACTGTGATATTATTGGGGTTTCTTTGTGTCCCAAGTTCTGTAAATTAATCAAATA
Organism: Ctenomys sociabilis; assembly: GCA_004027165.1. NCBI lineage: Eukaryota > Metazoa > Chordata > Mammalia > Rodentia > Ctenomyidae > Ctenomys > Ctenomys sociabilis. The sequence continues at coordinate 75,882 of PVKA01006698.1, read as the reverse complement.
ATAAGAAATTTTGCTAATATTTCTTTAGCTATTTTTGTTTCTTTATCCAGTCTTCTTTGTTCTCGCTTTTTAGGATCCCAATTACTTGTGGTTTAGACCAGTGGAAATTTTCCCATGGGTCATTATGGCTCTATTCTTTCTTATTTTCAATCTTTTCTCTCTGCTTTTCAGTTTGTGTAATTTCTATTAACCTATTACCAAGTTCATAGATCTTTTCTTTGTTGCCAAATATGTTCAAAATTCATTACCAATGAATTTTGAAATTTCAAATATTTTTCAGTTCTGGGAGTTCTATTTGAGTCTGTTTTACAGACACCATGTCGTTCCTAATGTTACACATTTTTTCACATACTATATTAATCTTTTCCTATAAGTTCTGACATATACATATTAGTTTTTTCAAATTACCTATAAATGCCAATAGTTTATTAACTCTGGATTTGTTTCTTTTGACTGCTTCCCCTTCTCCATGTCTTAATTGTATTTTTCTGCTTTTCAAATGTCTAATAATTTTTTCTTGACAGTGATATATCATCCGCAGTCTGAGTTCTGCCTCCTTTCTGGAAACAGAATTGAGTTCAGTTCCGGGAGGCAGAGCAGCTCAGTCTTGTGAAGGCCTGGTTGGGCCTGTGCTCTCCCAGAACATGTACATTTAGGTTTGCCCTTGATTCTAGGACTTATCATTTAGTACTGGGATGTGATCCTTATTCCTAAGGATTGCAGTTATTCCTGAAATATGGCCATTCTGGCTTTCAGTTGGAAGTCTGCAAGATTTACCAACTTCTGGTTGCCTTTTGGAACTTGAACTCCAAACTTCAGATCCCTGGTATGGGTGGCTTATTGATTTTCTCAATCTTCCAGGTGTTGCTCTTGGCTCTTCATGAATGCATGGCTCAGGGATGAGTTAAGGTTTGAGGAGACTTTGTGTGGAAAATCCGGGGTTCCCTTTCTGTGATTGACTGTGTTTGGAATTTCTCCCTTCATCTTGCAGCTACAGTGACATCATTGGATTCTAAACCTCAGTTCTTAGCCTGATAAAACTGATGTCTTCTGTCTGTGCTCTGTCTTTCCTGGACTGGATGGTGAGGTATGTGCTCAAATAAATATCTATGTAAAAGTACATTTTAGTCATTCCAGTTTCTTTTTTTAAAAACCCAGCTCTACCAGTTGATGCTAGTTTTGGTTGATCTCTGGTGATTTGTGACTGTTACTTTATTTTACCCAGTGTTTGTAATTATTGATAAGAAGATTTGACCAACATAGTGATTCTGTCATTATTAGAAGCCAGAAGTTTCTGAATGATTCTTTAAAAATGTATTTCCATCTGTCTCGACCTGAGATAAAGAGTTTTAGGGGGCTTGTGGGTTAGCCCAGTTGTTTAAAGTGCCTGCTTGTGCAAACTCAGTCAGGCACAGGGGACAGCGGTTCTATCACCAGCTCCACGTGCTGTACTACGCAGGACCTTAAGGCAGCCTGAGCCACTGCCCCCAAAAGAATCATTCTCAAGACTTTTAGAGAAAATGGTTTATCTTCGGGGTGATAAATGCTTGCAGGGGAGTATAAAAGAAAGCCATGGAAGCCCACAGAAGTTGTGTTAAGTTATGAGCTATAACGGGCGCTCAAGCCTGCTGAGGAATTCTAAGACGTGAGACTGTATCTAAGTCGTCCAACCAAATAGAGGGTGGAGTACGTGTCCACCTACTCCCTGTATTTATCCAATTGTGCTGGTGGTATTTATCCACCAAATACCTTGCTAAAATGACTTTTAGGTACATTTACCCCAGAATTTTTTATCCTCAGGCAGACAGCTACATGATGGTCTCCTCTTCCTCCTCTTCCACCTTCTAATTTATACATTTTGTGGCCTATCATTTGTTTCTTCTACCACTTTAATATCTGTGTGAGAGCAAGCAGCTTCTTGAATTGAAACAACTATGAACACCTCCAGTTGTAATAACTCACAAGTATCTGCTGAATGAATAAGTAAATGAATGGTTGGATAAGTATAGTAAAATGTGCAAGTAAAATAAGAAGCAACTAAAAAAATTAAGGTGGGAAGCTGCCCAAGTGTTCATTAGCAGATAAAAGGATAATGAACTACAGTTAACTCTTACAAAGGAAAGACACTCTGACACATGTTATAAAACAGTTGAAGCCAACTTCAACTTCACCTACGCTAGGTGAAACAAGCTGTACAAAGAGACAAATATTACGTAATTCCACTTACATGAAATTCTTAATGTAGTCAAATTCATGGAGACAGAAAGTTGCATAGCATTTGCAATAGGTTGGAAAGAGTCAAATGTAGGGAATTAGTGTTTCATAAGCACAGTGTTTTGGGGAGAAGTAGGAGTTCTGGAGAAGTTACAAGTTATGTTTGCTCACACAACTGAAGAGCTAAACACATCTCAAAGGATAAAGTTTGTTGTAAATATTTTCCTGTAGTTTTTTAAACAATCATTAGGCATGGTGGCACAGGGTTGTGAATACCAACTACCCCAGAAGTGAAGGCAGAGGATTGAAATTTCAAGGCCAGGCTGAGCAACTGACTTTGTTTTCCCAAAATAAGATCTAGCCAGAAAATAAACTTCAGCTGTAGTTAATAACTAGTCATTATCATTGTGGCGGCCGGCCGGCCGGTGTTAAGAAGAGTGTATCTCGCTGTTTTCTTGCCCCAGGAGCAAGTAAGTAAGGATAGGCTGATTGGGGCTGGCATTTTCAATCTCTATCTAGATCATATTTTGGGGAAAATGGGTGAGATCTTGCCTCAAAATAAGATAAGATAAAAGGTCTGGGGCTGTAGCTCAATGGTACAAGGCTTAGCTAGCACGTATGAAGCCATTGGTCCAACTTCCAGTACTAAAAATGAATAAGTAAAATTTTTAAAATTCAAAAGGATGTTTCTAAAAGAAGATAAATCTTGGATTTGGAATTAAACCCAACCCTTACTTTTGTATAATCTTAAGGAAGTTAATCTATGAAATTTTCATGAAACAAGTCTCATCATCTATAAAATGGGAGAAATAATCTAATTTTGATATAATAATGCAGAGGTTCATGGACTTACACGTTTTATAACTCTTTAACACTTGAAAATGACTTTGAAGACTGAAAATGATATTATTTTCAGTCAAATATAGCATTAACAAAAGAACCACAGAAATGCAACACTATTTTGTCACTTCATAAAAGAGAAAGCATTTTAATGTAAATAACAATTTATAAAGAGAACAATATTGAAACAATAAATATTGAGAAATGATTTTGAAGCCAAAAATGATGGCACATGTCTGTGATGTCTGTGTTCTTTACCCTGGGAGGTGCCAGGCAGGTCACAAATTCAAGGCCAGCTGGGCCTTAATGTTAGGTTCAAGTCCCACCTAGAGCCTAGCAAGACTCTATCTGAAAAAGAAAATCAGGAAAACATCCACTGTCCATGATTATACATCAGGTAATTTTGTCCAATCTTCCTACTGATGAGAACTACAAACACTAAACATAATTTTTTTTTTTTTTTTTTTTTTTTTGTCTTTTTGAGACAGGGTCTCACTATGCAGTTCAGGCTGGCCTTAAGCTCACTTTGTAGCTTAGGCTGGTCTCGAACTCACAACAATCCTCCTGCCTCAGCCTCCCGAGTGCTGGGATTACTTAGACTAGGTGTGGTGGTACACACCTGTAATCCCACCTCTTGGGAGGCTGTAAATGGGCAGATCCACTTTTGAGTCTGATCCAGTAGTAAGACCCTGAAGACCCTGTAGATCCTTCCCTAAAATACAAAAATAAAATAAAATAAAATAAAAATAAAAAATCTGTTTGAAGGTATTAAAAAGAATAGTGAAGAACTACTGGCTCCAAATACAAGGTAAGAGAAAAACCTACAAAATTAAGGGATGGGAAACAATATTACATGAAAGGTGAGCATGAAAACAAGCAGGAGTAGCTATCTTATTTTCATACAAAAAGGTCTTTGAGAAAAACTCATCAGAAGAGACAAAGAAAGTTACTATATATTGGTTAAGGGAATCATTCAACAAGAAATAGCAACAATGACCAGAGCACCCAGCTCTGGTGATGGGCATCTTGGTCGCCCATTTACTTGAGAGACAAATATAAAACAAATATCAATGGGAGCAATAGATCACATAAGCATCAGCACAATCACAGCAGGGAGCGCCAACAAACATCCCACTGTGACAAACAGATCATCTAGATGAAAGGCTAACCGTGTCTTTAAGCAAATGGATTCAATAGCTATCTAGTCTACCCAACAATAACAAATACACTTTCTTCTCAGTAGCGCATGGAACTTTCTCTGAAATAGAGCATGTACTAGCTCAGGAAGCATGCTTAACTAAAACAAAAAACTTAAATTATTCCATGCATATTATTGGGTCATAGTGCAATAAAACTAGAAATCAATGGCAAAAGGGACCTCAGAAATTATGCAAATACAGGGAGATTAAACAATATACTATTGAATAATCAATGGTTTAATGGAAGAAACCAAAGAAATAGAAGTGATCAGAAATGTTGTCAGTAGAACATGCCAGAACACATAAAATACAATGGAAGCAGTCTTAAGAAAAAAGTTTATAGCTGTTAAAAACCCATAAAAAAAAACAGAGAGCCTTAGTAAATAACTTAATTATATACCCCAAGGTTCTAGAAAAGTAAGAAAAATCTAAGACTAAAGATAATATGAGGAATAAAATTTTAAAATCTTAGAACAGAAATTATGAAATCAAGAAAAATAGCACACAAAAGAACAGAAGAGATATTTGTTTGAAAGAATAAACAAAATAGACAAATTTTAGCCAATCTTACCAAAAAAGAGGAAAGAAAATCTGCATGTCAATTAGAAATGAAAAAGGCAAAATCACAAGACAACACTGAAATCTTTGAAAACCTATACTTTAAGAAATTGGAGAGCACTGAAAACATCATATCATAGTGATATATGTATATCTATGTTTATAACAGCACAATTTGTGATAGCCAAATCTTGGAAACAACCAAGATGCCCATCACCTGAGGAATGGATGAAAAAGATGTGGTATTTTTATATAATAGAGCAATACTCAGCTATAAAGAATGATAAACTCAAAGCCTTTATATTGAAGTGGATGCCACTTGAACATATACTCATAAGTGAAATACACCAGACCCACATGTGCAAATATCATATAGTCTCCCTAGTGTAAGAACTCAAAAAAAGAAATAAAAATAGAAAGGTATAACACAATTAAAAGAAAAGTGAGACCTTAAGGATTAGACAACAAAGAGAGGGCAAGGAGAAAAGCTGGGAAACATGACAGGGGCAAAGCCATACATTTATATGCACAAGATGGTTAAGGCTGTGATCCTAAGAATCTTCAACAGGTTTTTGAAACTAGCAGTTAATTGGTAGGATTCTCACCCTGACTAACTAAATGAGCTGATACCTGTGAACTAAGCAACTGCACTGAAGATAGCAGTGTATAATACCAGGTCACACTTGGAATGCCTGCCATTCTTTTAAATATGTACTGCTTGTCATATCATACCAATTACTGCCATGCTGTCTCTCAAGTAAATGTTTGTTTTAAAAGAAAAGGGTAATAAATGAAAACAAGAGACAAGAAAAAAAAAATGTCATATGCCTGCCCTGTGTATGGTTAGGTTTCTAAAATTCTGTGTAAAAATATGTAATTGTTTATTCATATTTTTAAAAATTTTTAAATTTTTTTCTCCATATTCTATAGGGACTTAAAGCTTAACATATCAATACTTGATGGAAAATACCTGTTCCATGTTATGTCTAAGTTATTTGATATTCAGACAGACAGTGAGGTTAAGCTCAACTGCCTATGTTGCACAGTAATAACAATAAGCTTCACTTCTGGAGGGTTAACAACTTAAGTTTGCAGACCAAAAATTACAGAAAAAGGAGGGCTGCAAGGACAGCTAACATTTTGGCCCTAGCCTTTCAAGGTCAGTGAGGACTCAGGACATAAGAGAACCTGTACTGTAACATCATGTAACTCAGTTGTGTCACAAATTTTCTGATCAAGGAGATTATTGGGCCACAGAGGAAAGTGACTGATGATATAGAGTATACCTAAAGAGAGTCACATGGACAGAAAACATTCTCTCAGGCTTTCACACAGAGCAAATTGGTCAAGCAATGGCCATGACTCATCCACATGGTTGACACTGACAAAGGATCTACAAACTGCGGTACAGGGTTTCAGGATAAATCCTGCCTGGATTTGACTGACCTTGTCAGATACAGAAGTTACATTTCTTGTTATATAGGTCTAGCTTTATCTTGGTCTTAACCATCCAGCAGAAAAGCATAAAAACGAGGTATAAAAAGTAAAGCCATATTAATATGCTGAGCTGTGAAAGGCTCAAGTCAACAACTTCTGACATTGTCAATCCTATGGATAACCCACCACCATTATGGACTACAGGAGTATACTGGAATATTTTGCTGAATTCATGCATCTACAATATTTAAGTGATAATGGAATACCCATCTCTGACAAAACTAAACAAAAAAAGGGGATACAAATGAAGGATCATTTTGTATCTGTATGTACAAAATAGTTAGGATAGATATACAGCTACTTTCTCTTAGTCCAATCAGAAGAAAGATTTGTACTAATAGTGTTTGTGGACCTATCAAGTGCCTGCATCTTGTACTGTGAATAACCACTGAGAAGGCAACAATGTGCATTGTATTAATTATTGTAGCTATCTTAGTAATCGGTTTTGAAACTGTCTCATTGCTATTTCTTTCTCAATAAAATTATTTTTTTTAAAAATAAATAAATAAATTGGAGAATCTTGAAGAAATGGATAGATTCCTAGATATATATGAATTATTAAAGTGAATCAAGATGATATAAAAACACTCAATTATTCAATAGAGGACAATGGAATTGAGGCACTAGTAATAAAACAACAACAAACTAACAACTAGGAAAAGCCCGGGACACAACAGATTCACCTTTAAAGTCAGTGAGATATTTAGGGAAACTTTAATGGCAATACTCCTAAATCTCTTTAAAGGAAAGGAGTATGAACCAACTTGTTCCTGGAAGCTTAACATTACCTTGCCTCCAAAACCAGACAAGAACCCAGCTATAGGCCAGTCTCACTAAGGAATGTAGATGTAAAGATCCTCAAGGTTTTGGTAAGCAAAACACAACAAATAATCAAGAAGATTATTACCCACTAAGAAAAGCACAGGACACAGGGATTCATCTCCAAAGTCAATGAAATACTTAGGGTAGTTTTTCAACTAACTCAGATTTCACAAATATCCCAAATTCTAGGATCGCTTTTCTGGGTTTCTTCCTTTTTTAATTTTTATTTTTATTAGTACATGTTTCAGTACATAATGATAACATTCATCATAAGGAGTTGGCACATGTACAGAACCTCAGCTGCAAACGATCTATTTTTCCTGTGTCCTATTATCTTTTTAAGGATGGGATTTATTTATATGCTGGACTTCTTATGTAGAGAAACTATGCAATATTTGAGCTGTATGTCTGATTTGTTTCACTTAGCATCGTATTCCAGACATGCATCTATTTTCCTACAAATGACTGAAATTTATCATTCTTTATAGCACAGTCATATTCCATTATATATAAATACCGTATTTTCTTTGTCCATTCCTTTGTTGACACATGTATGGGCCATTTCCAACAATTAGCTATTATGGTGTACTGATATAAACATGGCTATGTGTGTACTATTGTAATATGATGTCTTTACATTTGGAGGGAAGATGCCTAAAAAGTTAATAGCTGAATCAAATGGAATTTCTAGTTTTAGTTCTTTGAGGATTTCCCATAGTTTACATTCTTACAAACAATGTAAAAGTGTTTCTTTTTCCTCTGTAGACTCACTACATTTGTTATTATTTGATATCTTGCAGATAACCATTTTTTTTTTTTTTTTGGAGTGATAGGTTCCAGCCCAAGTACCAACTGCTAAATCATCATGGTCCTTATCCAACATTGCTGAATCCCCAAAACAACAGCTTATTTTCCCAATGACTGCTTCCTCTTATCCACTCCGGCCTTCATTCAACCTGGTCTTACCTTTTCTGAGCACACCAGGGGGCTCTCAATCAGCTCCTTGTGTGTCACTGAACCTGACCCTCAAACTCTGTTCCTAGCAAAAGACCATATAGCCTCATCCTCTCTGTCTCAGGTCCGAGGATCTTTCCATGTCCCTGCCTTTCATCTTCTCCATGTCTTCAGAGTTGATAAAGCCTCCCCCTTTTTGTATTTCTGCTTTCTGCCACCTCCACCATCACCACCACTGATGAACCCTAACAGGAGTAAGATGATATCTCCGCATTGTTTTAATTTGCATTTCTCTAATGACTAGAATTCTTCATATTGGACTTCCTAATCTTTAGAATGTGAAAATAAACTTGTGGATAAGCCATTGAAATTGTAGTACTTTATTGTAGCATCCTGAACATATTAATACATGAGGGTTGTTCCTAAAAATTAAGTATATGTATATATCTTCCAAACTAATAGTGGGATGGTTGGAAAATAAAACATAAAGGAGACCAAAGAAACATAAAATAGATTGAACAACTCAGAAAAATAATTATAAGATAGTTGCTAAAAACTAGTAATTACCTTAAAAATTGTTAAATTTTTTAAAAAGATTACAAAATCTAGCCATATATGTTTATATAGTGTAGGCAAAATATAAGGGAGAAAACCTTTTGGACCCTAGTAAATGCTAGAGTAGCAAGCAGGAACCGTGTCCTGGTTTCAGTGTAGAAATAGTAAAAATGTAATAACGGACAATCGTCAAGAATTGAACAAAAGGCTAGGCTGAATGTGTTTGGTTTCAGCTATGTGTCTGACAAGCTTTTCCTATTATCTATTCAAGAGCAATCATACCAAAGGGGGTACTGGGCCCTCAGGGGTAGCAGGATGCACAGTGCCTCAGGGGTCTTGCTGGGCGCAGGACTGCCAAACCCAAGGAGTAATGCTTTTGGTTCAAAAATAGAAACTCTGATGGAAATCAATCTAATATTTAGTTCACAAGCAAAGCTTCTCCCCACTCCTTTTCTGCCCAACTTCTTGCTCAGGATGTTGGAGGTGGGGTTTGAGGAGACTCACATGACATCACATTGAATTTGTGGTTAAGAGAGGCTGGATGTGGTGGTGCACACTTGTGACAGCACTTGGGAGACTGAGGCTGGAGTATCACTGTGAATCCAAGGCCAACTGGGGCTACAAAGTGAGTTCAAGTCCAGCCTGAACTGCATAGTGAAACCTTGTCTCAAAAAGACAAAAAAAAAAAAAAAAAAAAAGAAAAAAAAAAAAGATGGAGTCAGTGGTCTGCTTTCAGGCAAGTCAAGAGAATTTAGTTTCATCACCAAGGTTCGGGTGACCCTACCTCTTTTACAGGCTGTAACAGGATTCCTATGAATGGAAACACTTTCATCTCTCACATGGAATGTTCCCTTCCAGTTGTATATGCAAAAGCAAGCACTTAAAACCTCTGAGATGATTTAGTCAGTATTTCTGTTTTGCAGATGAGAAAATGGAGACAGAGAGGGCAAATTCAAGCTGGGTGATCTTGGGCAAATTGTCTAATGTCTCTGGCCTCAGTTTTCTGATCCATAAAATGGGGGTGCTAATTCTAGCATAGCACAGTTTTTGTAAAGATCGAATGAAGTGTGGAAAGGATTTGGTACTCTGTAGTCTTTTAGTTCCTTGTAGCAGCTACTATTTTCAAATCATTATTGTCATTATTATTATTATTATTAGTGTAGCATTTGAGAAGTTGTTCCACCCTAAGGTATTAAGGCTGCAGGCATCAGTATAAACTGCAGGGTTGGTGGGCTGTCCTGGGGAGACCTTCCTCATGGGGTCAGGTAGAGTTCAGTGAACTCGCAAAGAAGCGTGATTTTAGACGCTTCCAAGATACATCCACTCATCTCCTCTCTACTCCCTTTGTCTGTTATTAAACTGGTAGTTTTTACAACATCAATAAAGAACTTTCCTACCCAATTACCCCAGACAATAGGCTGAAAAGCAGTTTCGACTATGAAAACTTCGTGTTGGGTTCATTTAGATTGTTTTGCTGTGTCAAATCCTCACTTGAGTTCAAAAGTTCAGCTGAACCATGAACTTTGTAATTTCACAGCAGGCAGCTCTACAAATATAGTGAAAAGTGAAAAAACATACAATATTTCAGGTGGGCTTGTCATGTTGTATATAATATAGTTAGGAAACGGGTGTATGTCAAATAGTCCCTAATTTTTAGAGCACACTGACCTACCAAAAAGAAAAAAGAAACAAAATTAAACCAAATGGTTCCTTGAGTTACCTGACCTCTGATGCTTCCCAGGGAATTCACATGTGGTGACTAATCGTTAGTGGACAAACTAAAGCCAGTAATCTTCTTAATAAATTGTGAAGTCTTGTATACTTCTTAGTTTTACTGGTGGCTTTTCTGCCTGTCTGGAACAGGCAGCATATCAAAACAAAAGGGTCATGACTTTATGTATTTGTTAAAGTTAGAATCCACGTTCCCATATAACTCAGGCTTGATTTGACCTGGTTACACAAGTGCAGGTGGGGCCAGAGTTTCACAGGATCAAGAACAATGCTGCATTTTCACTTGTCTATTAATACACACACACACACACACACATACACACACACACACACAGGCTCAAACCCCCCCCCCCTTTTTGTAAGTCATGTGTTTGCCATCAGTTTCTGGGTAAAGCAAACATGATAACGAAATCTTATGGGTTCTGGCGTCTTTCTCCTTGGTACAGCTTGATCTTCAGGTCCTTGAAAGGAGATTGCACAGCGCTTCAATTCAGTTAGCCTTTGCCAAGTTTGCCATTGGTTTCTGTCTTGCAGTGTGTAAAAGTGAAGGCAAAATTTGAGGTAGACAGCTTGGGGGCGGAGGGGTTGGGCCATGCAAACTGTTTTCATATAGCAGCTGTTTGTCCTCTTGGGCTGCAGGATCCCTAGAGGAGGAAAGCTGTGCTTGGTTGTTTGTGGAAACAAGGAGGAAGGGGATGGGGTGAGAAGGTCAAGGCCTGTGACAGATGGTTCCTCATGAGTTAAACAGGACTGGTTTTTCTAAAGCAGTTTCCCTTTTTTCTTGCCTTGTGTCTCAAGGTGAGGATCTTAGCTCTAGCTGCTGAGGGCTTCTTACACAATACCCACGGCAGAGATGGCCCACTGCCATCCGGTGGCCTTTCGTGGTCGTTTTTCATATGGAAGGTCCTGTTCAGTTCAGTCAGGAATTGATGAAACTTTCCTTTTGTCTCTCAGATACAAATCATCACAGTAAATGTTCTGCCTCAGCCGAGAGGCGTGCTGAGGAAGGGAGAGTGGAGTGAGAGTGTGAAAGTGGGCTGACCTAGTTAAAGGTGGTCTGTCTTCCTGGTGGGGTATGAGGCCGGAGGAAAAACAAGATTCACCTCCTTTGTGGCTCGATGAACTGGGCTGCTCAGCTTTTACAGCTCTGTTTCTGGTTGACCTGCCCTGTATAGTGGGACTGCGTGTCTCCTGATGAGGCCTGGACAGGAGGGGAGTCGGTGGCATTCTTTTTAAAGGGCTTGTAAGATAGTGAATAACGACAGGAGTTTTTGTTCATTCAGAAGGCATTTAGAGCAGTCCCCTTGAGGGGAACGACGGCTGGGGACTGCTCAGGCAGGAGGAGGTCGGGTGGGAAGTAAAGGAGACTTTGGCAGGGAAAACCAAGAGGTGAAAGCCAGGAGCAATGTGTGGCAAAACAGTGAGAAGAGGAAATGGGCTCTCGGAAGATAAAAGTCCAAATGGCAGTGACTTCAGCATAAGAGGGAGCTGCGGTTTGCTAGTAGACTGCTACCCTAGCAGGCATGAGGCTCAGGGTTCAAGCCCCAGCATGGCTCCCTGCTCCCCAAAGCAGGAAAACATATAGGAAACTAAGACAGAAACAACTTCTGTGCAGTCAAGAAAGGCTGAATTTAGAGTATATTTGTGTAGCAGAGCATATTCACTGTTCAAGTAGGGACGAGCAGGAGGAAATAGGATTTCAAATGCAAAATAAAATGTCTAACTTCCAGGCTGGTGAGATAGCTCAGCAGTCTAAGGATCTGTCAGGTCCTGAGTTCGATCCCTGGTACCACATGCTGTTCCAGGCCTGGAACTATGGCCGTGCCATGCTGGCCCTGAACGTGCATGGTGGTGCACACCTGTAATCCCAGCACTGGAGATGCTGAGACAGGAAGATCACTAGGAGTCTAAAATGCATAGTGAGACCCTGCACCAAATAAAAAAATGAATAAATAATTTTTTTAAAAAAGTCCAACTTCCTGCTCATTGTGAATCTGTGCTAGGTCCCTGTGACTTCTGTCTTGTGACATTTTAAATTACAGTGAAAGGCTGTCAGTTATACAAAGATGGTAAAGACAGGGGCTTACACAAGGGGAGAAATGTCCTCTTGGTCTTGGTGGGCATCCCGAGTAGACGTTTATTTAAATTTAAATTTTTCCCCTTCAGAATGTAAAGAAGCAAAGGCCTGATTTGAAGGGCTGAAAGAAAAGGGAAAAGGGAAGACATTCTAGGTGTGGGGGCAACGCCAGCACATTTACAAGGTGACAAAACCTTCTGCTCACATTTGGGAGATAATCAGCTGAGCACCTTGCCTGGTGTGGAAAGCTGACACAGAGGAGAGGAACAAGACAGGGAGGAGGGTCAAAGAGCATGGGGGAGGGAGTGAAATCCTCAGATGCCAGGCTAAGGAGTTCGGATTATAGATTATGGGAGGCTATTGAAGGTGAGCAGGAAGCACTGACCCTGTAGCAGTGTATAGAATAGACTGAAGTTCATAAATGTGGTAAGTAATTTTTTTTAAAAAATGTATTTGGTATAGGGTCTTACTATACAGCCCGGACTCATAGCAGTCCTCTTGTGTTCAGCCTCCCCAGTGCTAGGATTACGGGTGTGCACTGCTATGCCCTCTGTCAGTTGTCTGCATGGTGTATGGTGCCAGGGATCGAACCCCAGTCCCTGAGCTCAGCCAGGCAGGCACTTAATCCACTGAGCTATCTCGCCGGTCCTGTGTAGCAAGTAATTAATGTCAGACAATAATCAAATATCATAACACAGTTTGGGCCAGCATTTAAGCTCATATAAAGATATTCATTATGTAAATACTTCGCGTCTCTGCTGTCTCCTCTATTCTCACACTGATTGCTGGTTTCTGCTCATTCACCACGTATTATTTAGCACTTCTAGCAGCAGGCCTTCCCCCTGTTTAGTGTGGGCAGCCTTCTGCTTTCCATATAGCTATTTATACGTCTGTCTCCACCACTCTAGCACCTCACTGAGGAATCCAAATGTTCAGTTTGAGTCTGTTTCCTAGAGCATGCCTGGACTAAAATGACTGGAGCCAAGGAGATCTCTATCAAAGAAATTGCAACTCTGCCTCCAGTTCCTGAACTTGGCTTCCAGGCTCAAATCTATTATTAAATAAATAAGGTGTTAACCAAATGAAACAACTTTTAATGACCCAGAAAAAAAATCATTGAGTTTACAGAAAAAAAGGAAAGGGAAGAACAGCCGTTCAGGCAACAAGATCCCAAAACTGAAGTCTGAATACAGGGCGAGCGCAATGTGATCTCACAGGGAGTGTCGCGGAAGACTCTTACACCGTTTCCTGGGAAAGGTAGACTCCTGCCCCACAGACCTTATTCCCAGGCATGCCTGAACAGGAAGTGATGCCAAAGGCCATCATTGTCCTACCTTTCAGTGTATATTGAACCTCTCTGGGTGCCGCCACCATGCTAGACACTGAAGCAACACAGAGGAGCAACTTTCAGTTCCTGCAGAGTAGGTGCTATGGTTGATTCACTGTGTCAACTTGAGAAGTTTAGCAGTGTAAGTAACTCTGCACTGGCCAGGGTCCTCACTTCGTAAGCATCCTGAGCCTACGTAAGAGGAGAGCACAACTACTTACAATATTAGGGGGGGAAAAGAAGCTGGCCCAGCCCACATTTGCTCTTGCTGTCTTTTGCCAGTCACAGTTGTCCCCATGCAATACCACCCTGCCTTGGAACAAGCTGATGATGGACTGAAACCGCCACAAAGTGTGAGCTAAATAAAGCTTTCCTTTCTTCATTTTGGGCGTCAGGTATTTTGTCTCAGGAGGCACAGTAGCCAAGACAGTAGGGCTGGGAGGCAGGTGGATTAACCAACCCTGTGTGAATAGAAACCCCACAGGGGCCCATTCAGTGGTAGATTTAGGGAAGAATCATCAGGTCTGTCACTGATGAGGGGGATGAGTCCCGGCTGGATGGGCAGGAACAATCAGGAAGGGAGACCGGAGGCACGAACTTTAGCTCAGAGAGGCTCAAGCATCTTCAGCATGGAGCCTATTGATATTTTAGCCAGGGTTGTTATTGGAAACTGCCCATACCTTGTCACATCGCCCATAGTTTGTATCTCTTCCCTTAGTAATGTCCCTGTAATGACAAGCAAAGGGGCCAGGGAGATGGCTCAGTAGAGTAAGTGCTTTCCTGGCAAACGCAAGGACCTGAGTTCAATCCCTGAATCCACCAAAAAAAAAAAAAAAAAGTGGCACATTTCCTGTAATGACAAGCAAAGGTTCCTAAATGTTTCTGCCCCAGCACACATACATGCCTTAGTTCAGCGTGGGCAGGGATGGAGGGAGGGGACCCTGCATGAGAATCAAGCTTGAGACTAGAATGGGCAGCTGGCACTGTGCTGTAAAAAGACTTTTTCTTAGCGTTTGAGCAAGAAAACTCTGGGCCAGTGGGACACCTGGAAAGAGAAACTGGGCCTATAAAGATCAAGCAGTATTGTACCTATAATATTGATGAGGAAACTGAGGCCCAGAGGTCTGAGCTGCCCACAGGTCCTGGGCTTTTCACCCCTACACCATACTGACTGGAGTTCCTGTTCGCATTTCATGGTTGACTTTAAAACATCAGCAACAACAGCAGCAGCAGCAAAGACTCTATAAGATGGAAACTGGTTCTTTCCTATTTTTCCTCATTCCCATTCAGGATATTGAAAATTGTGTGCCACAAGACTCAGTGCCCGGGTGCTAGGTGTCAGTTGACACCTTTGCCTAATCTAAGCGGTCCCAGCTTTTTGGTTGCCTTTGGGGTAAGAGTTTTTACTGAAAGAAATCACATGCTGCCTTCAACATCTTTAGCCAAGATGCTCTCATTTTTCCAGAGCCAGAATAAACTGGCAGAGCACTCAGCTCGACGCTGACTGAGACTCTTGTGTGCGTCTTGCTGGCCTGGAGCGATACACCGGGCAGTAGCATCCTTCAACTCAGACTTTTTTGAGCCTGATTTATCACTCCTGTCTCTTGCTCTGGCTTTTCACTAAGATTTTCTTCCCAAATCTTCCCTGCTGAGCCAGGGTTGTCCGTTGGCATTTTCACTTTGCCACTGTTGACGGAGAGCAACAGTGAGTGGCCAGGTGCCAGCCACTCCTGTCCGATGTGCCGGTGCCATCTTAATCTGTCAAAGCTCAGGTTTGTGCATGCGTTGTGCAGGGTGGCACCTGTCCAAAGCCACTTCTGGCCTGGCCCCCATTCCGTGAGGCTGCAGAAACTTCAGAGCTGAGCCCAGCCTCTTTCTGTCCTGAATCAGACCTCCTATTACTTTTCTGCTCTCTCTGGTCAATTGCATCAGAGATTGCTTTATGAAAATAATAGTAGTAATAATAATAATGTTTTCTCAAGAGAACAAGGGCAGCCATTTATTTTGGCTTCACCATATTGATTCAAGGAAATCTCTTCCCTCCTTTAAAATTTCACTGGAGTTGGCAGAGTTTTTGTGTTCAACCATTTGCCCAGGGCAAAACCCCTTAGAGCCAACCCCTCTGCATCATGTTTGCCAAAGTGGGAAAATTCTCAAGCAAAATACCTTCCCCGGAATTAGTGAAAGACTCCTTTAGAGGATGGCTAATAAAATCAGGCTTTTATTTTGGTGTAATTTTTCATTTCTGAGACCAAAGTATAGACGTGCTTTTAAGACATGCAAACAGCACCAGGCCTTGCCTGGTGGGTTGGAGGCGCCCCTTCTAAGAGCCTGGAGCTCTGGAGCTCCTGCTTCGGGAAGCACTTCTGTGTGTGTGTGTGTGACCATCTCGCCCTCCTTCACATAGTTCACGTTTTCCTGTCATTGCAATGTCACTGTGGCTGCACTATGAAAAACTAGTATTTTTATTTTTGACCTTTGAAATTTTCCCCCCCTGGTAGGCGGAGACAGTAAAGCTGAGTCTTCATGAAAAAATTCCCTGTGTCTTCTCAAACTGCATGGGATCGAAGGCTGACTTCAGGGTGTGCTTGCATCACCACTGCCACCCAGTCCCTTCTCACGGTGGTGGTGAGGAGGACGTGGCTATGTAGTTTTTAAAGAGTTCTCAAGATGAATTTAATGAACATCATTTTGTGCCCATTGAGACTCCAAGGGTTAAACAGGCACAGCTATTTGGTTCCTTTGACAAAACGCTCGAGATTCTAGGTCAGGGTTTCAACTCTAAAAGTCTCAGTCACCATTTAGTTGTTTTGATTTGGTCAAAATGATTGAACTGTGTTCGCACAGTTGTATCTTATGTCTGTCTAGCTATGACTATAATATTATAAACTGCATTTTCCTACTATTATTACAATTTTTGTTCCTTGTGAAAACTTCAGCAAATTGTTAACCATTTGAAGCATCAGATTCTTTATTGTCAAAATGAGAGGAATATATGCCTTGTAATTTTGTGAGTGTTGGAATCTGTGTTTGTATGTTATTAAGTGCAGTGCCTGGTATCCAGTAAGGCACGTGATAAATGTCTGCTATAATCATAATGATACTAATACTCATATCCACCATAGAATTATTTGATTCCTTTCCCCAGTAAATCCCATTCTTTAGGGGCAGGATAACCTGAAATGCCAAGAATTGAAAAGAAGGGTGACAGTTCACTATATATTAGGCATCTGTCACATACCATGGTGTGGGGTTAGGTCCCTTAATGTGTTTTCATCTCAGGGGCTCTGAAATAGCCTCCACAATCCCATTATATAGATGACCACACTGAGACCTGAAAGATATAATTATCCAGAAATTTGAGCTGCAGGCAACAGATCGTTTTAGCATAAAAGAAATTTATTAAAATGATTTCAGGAAACACGTTACTGGGAAGGTTGGTGGTAAGACTTGGAAACCAGAGTAGGGACAGGACTTTAAGAAAGACTTTGAGGACTGAGCCAAATCCACACTGCAGAACTGTTCACCAGTATTACTGGCCCTGGATCCCAGGGCTGCTGCTAATGCCACTGCTGCCTTTTGGAAACTGACTCTGCCACTTGCTGCTGCTACATAAAGAATTCCCCTTTTTTTGTTTTTCTTTTTCTAATTTATTTATTTGGTGCAAGGTCTTGCTATGCAGCTCAGACTCAGAGTGATCCTCCTGTCTCAGCCTCTCCAGAGTTGTGATTACAGGCGTGTGCCATAATGCCAGGAATCTGTGGCAGGTTCAGCCTGCCCGGGGGTGAGGCCAGTGCAGCATATGGTGGTGGAGGGGGATCGAACCTGGGTTCTTGCATTTGCCGGGAAGGAGCTTAGACCATTGAGCTATCTCTGCAGCCCAAGAATTCTCCTTTTATCTTACTTCATAAATCACCAATTTCCTATTGTGTACCTAAGCAGGGCATATATCCCTGTCCTACTGCAAGGGATCGTAGAAAATTAAGGCTGGCTTTCAGAAGAGGGAAATAAACATTATTCCATGGTGAATAATTCCCCAAATGTAGAAAGGAAATTCAGACTCTAAGGACTGAGGTTGTGACCTAGCATGTATAAGGCTCTGGGTACAATTCCCCAGTACAAAAAAAAAAAAAAAAAATCAGACTCTAGGGTAGCTCCACATTAAACAATTTTTTGAGGGTCTGCTCTAAATATACTTGAGCCTCCCCATGACTTTTCATAGTTGTGGTGTCCTATCTGCCTTCTCAGAGTTGGATATCTCACTATTGCTAGACCGAACACCGAATCCTTTCCCTCAACAGGTATTTACTTGGTTATGTTACATGTTGGAGCTTATTAAAGCAAAATACATGTTTATGGTGCCAGAAACATGTGTGGAACCCCAGGGAATGAGAAGGCTGGAGTTGCACTTCCCTGACAGCACAGTCTTTGGCTCTTGGATGATGCCAGGGACTGTTTGGACAGATGAGTACCTGAGGTGGTCTAAACTATATGTTCATCTACAGAGGAAAAAGTGAATATAGGACTTTATCAACTATAAGATCGTGGGCTGGTTAGATAGCTCAGCAGTCTAAAGCGCCTGCTTAGTAAGCTCAGGGATCCTGGTTTGATCCCAGGCACCACATGCTGCTCCAGCCCTGCCCCCCAGGGCAGGCTGAGCTGACCACACTCACACACACACACACACACACACACACACACACACACACACACACACCTATAAGACTGTGTCACTTGACAGTCTGACCTTGCCCTAGAGCTGTGATGGCGAACCTTTTAGAGCTTCCAAGGATGACAAACATCCAGCTGCAGCAAATGTGCTGTAGGTTTGCCACCATTGTCTTAGAGTCTCAAATCAAGAGCAATCTGAGGGAAAGATGCAAACTTCCTCCAAGATTAAAAATTAAAGCTAGGGGCAGCAGTGTAGTAGGAGATGAGGGCATGGTTGGTGGCTGGGCAGCTGGCTCAGCCCACCAGGGCAGAGACTTGCTAACTCAGGCGCAGAGCAGCAGTGCTGAGCTGACGCAAACCTCGTGCTGAGTCCTGCATCCAGCACCAACGTCTGACACTAGACTGCATCAAACCTGGCACTTGAGCAGCCTGCTAGCGTGAGATCCAGTGGGACCACCTGGATCAGTGATCAAAGGAGACCTGAAAGGACGGCAGCCACTGCCCTGTTGTTCCTGTGGAGGTCTAGGCTTCTTGCAAAGCTTTTCTTTTTCTTTTTCCTTCAAATCATTGTTTTCCCCCGAGCATTTCTTTAGTACATCTCATTTTTTCTCTTTTTCTTATTTATTTTATTGAAGTACAAATATCAATCAGACAGTTTCAAGACACCTTAACAAGACAGATTCGATAAATTAATACATTGCAAACTGTTTTCATAATATTTTGGTATCGTACAAGGTGCACACATGATATTGTATTTACAGATATTATTTTAGCAGATGTCTCTTATCAGTAAAGTAAGAGTGTAGCTGCTTACTTACCTTATTTTTTATACCTGAATTATATCAAAAATTCAATAATTATTTCCTTAGTGGATGACCATAGTGCTAGAAGCCGACATAATATCCTGTGCAACCACCATTAGTGCAGATCTTGCCTCTCATAGGATTATGTAGAAGCACAGCATTATCTATACACACACATCATGATTTTTTATTTTTTTATTGATCTTTTTCTTATTTTTGCCTTAAAATAAACAGTAATAGTTCACCCCCACCAATTACCCTAAGCAATTCATCGATCAAGACAAATAACCTGACTTTTCACTCACTACCTACATTTCATTACAGTGGCCCATCCCTGGAATCCCAAAATTCTGGGAGGCTGAAGCAGAGTTATCACAAACTTGTGCCCAGCCTGGGTAATTTGGCAAAACATTGTCTTAAAATAAAAAGTAATAATATTAATAAAAGATCTGTAGATATAATTTAGCGGACTTAATCCCCAATACCGCAAAAATGAATGAAACAGTACAGTTAAAATAAATATGCAGTATTTTGGCATAATTCTATGAGAAGAAATATACACACTAATAGTGTTTGGATAGGATATCCCATCTGCTTCTTGTACTATGGATAACCACTAGGAAGATAACACTGTAAAAAGTATTAATTATTGAAACTGTACTATAATTCAGCTTTAAAAAAGAAAAAAGATAGGTATACAGCTACATTGTCTTAATTCATTGATCAGAGGCATCTGCTCTAATAGTATTTGTACATAGAGTACCACGTATGCACCTTGTCCAACAAAAAGCCACTATGAAAACAATGTGCAGTGTACAAATTGTTGAATCTGTCTGACTAATTTGATTTAAAACTGTCTCATTGCTACTTGTTTTTCAATAGAAGAAAAAAATGAATGAACGAATGAATGGATGAATGAATGAATATCAAATGAGCAGATAAAGCAAACAATTGGTATAAATTCCTAGAGGGTAATTTACCAATATGCATCAAGATCTTCAATAACAAGTGAATCATGGTGGTGTGGACCACGACCCCAGCTGCTCTGAAGGCAGATGCGAGGGGTTACAAATTGGAGACCACTCTGTCTCAAGATTTAAAAAGGGCTGCAGCTGTAGCTCAGTGACAGAGCGCTTGAGTGGCATCCGCAAGGTCCTGTCCAGTCCCTGCTGTCGGGGGGAGCGTGAGTGGGGGAAACAAAGCCTTGGCACTGTTTGTACCCCTGACTCACCAATTCCTCTTTATTAATTCATTAATTATTTATTTATTTAGTCTTTTTGAGACAGGCTCTCACTATGCAGTTCAGGCTGGCCTTAAGCTCACTTTGTGGCTCAGGCTGGTCCCGAACTCACAACAATCCTCCTGCCTCAGCCTCCCGAGTGCTGGGATTACAGGCATGCGCCACCACGCCCAGCACCAATTCCTCTTTAGAAAAATCAACCATTAGGAAATAGATTTAGTGATATCAACAAATAGTTTATGTTTCAAAATGTTCATTTATAATGGTAATTTCTGTTGGAATAATTAGAATACTCACATATATTCACATGAACACTCATATAAATGTATCAAAATATCAACTGTGAGATTAGGGTGGAAAGATGAAAATTATATTTTATTTAAAAACACTTTTTTCCATTACGGGGGATTGAGCCCATGACCTTGGGCATGTTAGGTCTGTGCTCTTCTCCTGTACTATATGCTAGCTCCTGCAATTTGATTTTTAATGTTCCTTTTAATATTTTCTTGGGATTTCTAGAGCTTTCTACAATAAATACATTGCACCTTTTATAATTACAAAAACAGCATATATTGCTTTTTAAAAAATTCTTTCAGCTAATGCCATCTTCAATGAAACTAAAGCAAAAAAGAGTTAAAACTAGTTATAAGGGAGAAGGGCTGTTCCAGCCTTCCCCGGGGGCCATCTGGGCAGAAGGCAAATTAAAACCTGAAAGTTTAAAGTCAATCAGTTTGTCTTAATGAGCCTTATAGAGGGAAAACTTCAGTCATTTCCCTTGCCTGGCACTCTTGTGGTCAGAGGATGAAATCCAATCATGGGGTCAGTTGGGTTTACACATTCCATGGCAACCAATTTGGCCATTTCCCTGCATTTCCCAAAAGTTCTCTGACTTCCTAGAGAGGAATTGTGAGCACAGGGAAAGCTTTATGCTGCTTGCTGCAGCACATCTGGCTTACACTGTGCGCCAGGCCATTTCTCTTTCATCTGAGGAGAGGGTAGGAGGGAACACAGGCCTCTGTAGATCCAATGAACTTCCTCAATGGCGGCTCTAACTTTTGGTGAAGCATTTCAAGTTAAGATGTAAGTGTAGCATGATGGAGTCTAAGTGTCCCTTCAATTTAGGGGAATATGCTTCTCATTAGAATCTGCCCGCCTGAGCGTTAGTTCTGTTACCCAAATCAAAGATGTTTTAGAAAAGCCATTGATCAATTTCTGATACCATCATGTACTATATGAATATTTATCGAGCATCTATTATGTGCCCTGCCCTGGGGAATAGCATTGAACAAGGTAGATAAGGTCTGTGCACTTAGGGAGGAGCTCTTGCCTTTGGGGGCAGACTGTTGACTTTTTTTTTTTTTTTTTTTTTTTTTTTTTTTTTTTTTTGTCTTTTTGAGACAGGGTCTCACTGTGCAGTTCAGGCTGACTTTAAACTCACTTTGTAGCTCAGGCTGGTCCTGAACTCACAACAATCCTCCTGCCTCAGCCTCCCAACTGCTGGGATTATAGATCTGCACCACCATGCCCGGCTAGACTGTTGACTTTTTGCCCGCACTAAGTTTCATCTGTTGTTTGGTTCCATACCTGGCCTCTGATTGTACCAACTACCCCATCTCCTTAAATATTAGAAAATTCTCAAGCTTATAAGTCTAAAAAGGAGAGATATGCCTGGAGGAGGATGTTTCAGTTCATCTGGTGGCTGGGATAGATGGTATCGATACCAATGTCGAAAAAAGGAAAAAGAATCAAAGAAAAGAGAAAGACCAAAATACAAAGGCCATTGCAGACATCTCAGACTTTGGTGACTCCTCAGCATGGACCACGTTAAGTCTCTTCCAAGAACTTGTCCCTGCTGTGTCTCCATCATCTGTACTATTCTGTGTGTGTGTGTGTGTGTGTGTGTGTGTGTGTGTGTGTGTGTGTGTGTGTGTGGTGTGTTTGGTACTGGGAATTGAATTCAGGACCTTGCACTTGCCAGGCAGGAGCTTATGCCACTGAGCTATCTCCCCAACCCCCATCTGCACTATTTTTGAAGATACTCTTTTACTTCTCTACTCTTTGCTGAAATTCTGGGGAAAAGGAATCAGATGCATTCTGTCCTTCCTAATGACCACCACACCCCGCCCATCAAGGTGTTCTCTTTCCTGAAAGGCCTGTGTGGTCCCTCTAAGCACTTTCCTAGGCAACCAGGCCAAGAACCCTAACTGACTCTCAAAAGAGATGATATGACATGACATCTTGTCATGCCAGAGTTTAGGATATTTCTTTCACTTAGAAACCAAACAACTGAAGCCTAGCCAATTTGGTTTTCTATAGGAGTAAACAAACACTATTTACAATTACTCCAATATGTCTCAAGTACTTAAAATTTATTAAAAGTAGAAGAAATGGTACTGTGAAAATTCTTGACTTGTGTTTAGTGCCATTGTTTAATTTTTTAAAAAAATTAATTCATGTATGTTTTAGGTACAAGATATCTTGGAGTCCAAGAATAAAACAGAATCAATCCCAAGTCATTCAAGTAGGAGATATTTGTGAATTACCAGTTACAGAGGGGTGGTCAGCAAGAAGGGAATCCACATGGGAAATATGATACTGAGAGTCTAAGCACACTAAGGATGCACTACTGGGCCTGCGTCTGGAAAACACGGCGAGGACACAGTGTTGCTGGACGGCACAGAGAGCTGGAGAGTGAAGCAGGGACCCGCTGGGAGTCATATTCTTTTAAGGATGCAACTTTTGTAACAAACAGGATACTGAGGCAGAAGAGGAGCAGGGAGGAAACATTCTAGCCTCTCTCTCTTCCAGCCTGCTAATTTTCTTGGCCAAACCCACCCAAGAGTCAGTAGAAGAGGGAGAGATGATTGGATCCCTAAGGGTAAGCCCAGGACACCAGGTAGGGCAGCAGAAGATGGAGAATGGACTCGGTGTGACAGGGTAAGTGGAATTCAGAGAATAACTAGCACAGACAGATGCATTTATGTTCTCTCTCTCTCTCTCTCCCTCTCTCCTAGGATGTGTAACCATACTTGCTAAATGTTATCTTATTGTCAAACCTCCCATGAATTGTGGATTGCTCCCTACCCCCAAACCTAAATGCGGCCTAAAAAAATATGGCTCCTTATCAAAAAGTATCATTTTTCAAGGATATTTATTGGGAAGCTACTATGCATTGGGAAAAGGTCCCATTTGCCTTCCAACCATCATTCCTATTTATGAGGATTGCTTTACCTCCCATTTTCCAGTTAAGTTTCAATTAATCCTCTCTATTTGAACCAGTATTTATGTAAACCCATCTGCTTTACTTTTTTGGTAAATCTCAATTTTGTTTGCCTTGATAGTCTATCCTGGACAACTGAACTTCAAAGGCTCTAGGAATTTAACAAAGTTTATAATTTTTTGGACTAGAATTAGAGGTCTGGGAGCCTTTTTTTTTTTTTTTTTTTTTCAGGAGCAATACTTCTGGTTCTGTAAAGAGCTTTCAAAATAGAAATTATCCTTACTGAATGCAGATAATACTTTAGCAATAAAGCAACTATTTCTATGGATCTGTCTACAGCAATGGTTCTCAATTTTTTTATATTCCAGCCCACTTTTATAAATTAAAACTCTCTATTACCTTGTTTTTAGGCATTCTGATTATTTCTTTGACAAATACAAAAATCATCCCACTGAATTGATTTTATAATGCATTAATGGCTTACATTCTGTAGTTTGGAAAGCATTGTCATCTATAATATCTTGAAAAGCTATTTTTAAAATAGATTCAGCCCTAGAATCTATATTTAAAGGTAGTTCAGATGCCCTTAAATACTCAATTTTCAGCCATCACTGAAAGTGTCAATGTGACCGTTTTGTTTCACTTTGTGTGGCTTCGGCTCCGTTCTGGTCAAGGGACCTGTGGTGACTTCCAGTTTGTCACTTATGGCTCACTAAATCTTCTTCATAAACACCACCAATGTTTTTTTTGCCAGTTTTAATCTACAAAAGTCTGCCTGTTTGACTAGTAGTTGTGGAGTGAAAAGTTTTGCTGCAGTGACAACACAAATGGGTACCTGATTCAGGAAGAGTCTTTGCTGAGGAACTGGGGAGAGGTTTAGATGGGGGTCCTCTCCTTCAGCTCAGACCACATGGGTAGGGAGCAGAGGAATGAAAATCATAGC
The DNA here is from genome assembly GCA_004027165.1 of Ctenomys sociabilis. Taxonomy (NCBI): domain Eukaryota; kingdom Metazoa; phylum Chordata; class Mammalia; order Rodentia; family Ctenomyidae; genus Ctenomys; species Ctenomys sociabilis. The sequence continues at coordinate 51,231 of PVKA01006698.1, read as the reverse complement.
TACTACTCAACAGTCACCCTACAAAAAAGACATGCAATTCTATCCCAATCTGATGAGTTGATGTTCTCATTTTCATATTAGGGAAGAGGAAAGAATTATTGCCATTTTGATAGGAAGAAGCTTCTTTCCCCCTAAGTGATAGGGAATTGAACATTGACACATGTACTTGACATAACATAGAAGAAGAGAAACTATGGAAATAAAGTGAAACTGTTGGTTTCTACTACAAAGTTTGAGCAGGTGTAGGGGAGAATAAAAGACTTCCAGGAAAATATATATTGAGATGGTTTCAGATAAAAGGAAGTTAGTAGAGACCCGATGGTTTGAGAACCTGGGAAGAATCGGAATATATTTTAAAGATGTGCTGGTGTTAGTCTTTTTTTTTTGAGGAACTGGGCTGGGGATTGAACTCAGGCCCTTGAGCTTGCCAGGGAAGCGCTGATTCTACTGAGCCTTCACCCTGGCCTGGTGTCAGTCATCTTATAGGCAGACAACTAGTTTTAACATGTTTTATAAAAGACACTGATTAAAAGCAAGAGAGGAACAGGCATATTGTTGTGGTTATGCTAACTAGAGATTATTTATTTATTTATGTATTTAACTAGAGATTTTAAAAAAGCCTAATGGATATCTATGCATCTTACATAAATATTGGTAAAATCTCTCACTGGGTTTTAGCTTTCCAGGATTTAAATTACCCATGAAATAACTATTTTGCTTATTTTATTAGCCAAAAAAGAAACCAAAGCAGATCATTTGATAGTTATAGCTTGAGGTGAGATGGGGTGGGGGTAGAGTTCCACTTCGATATTTCTCTAAACATTAAATGTGGATAATAAAACTGAAAAAAAGATAGAAAAAAAGAATGTGGGGTCTAAACCATATGTAACTCTAAAATGCTTACATTATATAAATAATACAAGTTCTAAAGTTGTGAACTCACAGAATTAAGTTGTGGTGCCTGGGAAGTGATGTGTTTCCTCAAAAATCCACTGAATCCTAAGAACTGATAGTGAAAACACTGAGACAAAACAGGTGTTGACCTACAGTAAATATCTACTCAGTTCAAGAACTTTAACTCCACTAACAAAATAAAAGACAATAGGAAAGACAGAGGTCTTTTTCACAGGGGAACAGGAGGAAGGGGAAGCTGGAGCAGAGGGGAAAGGCCTGGGAAAAGAGAACTGTAGAAAAGAATGGAAATAGAGCTCTTGTAAATGGGAAGGGAACCAAGAGTTGAGAGGAGCAAAGAGATAGATAACACAAATTAACATGTATTATGTGTATGAGGCAGCTCCCCATTACAAATAATCATTAGTACAAGCATGTGCTAATAAAAAGAAAACTAATTAGTCTGAAAAGTCCTTTTCAGTCATTTCTCAGAGAAATGCACAGGCCTTTCCTCTGAGAATTCACAGGTGACTTTCTAATGCATTTCAGCATTGCCTTCGGTTTTGAAAACCAGTCTGCTTCCATTAGATTCGACCTACTGGGGAGAAAGAGATGAGCACCTCCCTCCACTGCATTAGTCCAGAATCTTGCCTTGGAGATCACAACGATATTCTCTGTCAACTTTGCTCCAAAGCAGAGGCCAAATGATCCAGCACATGTGTTCTCACTAAAGTTAATAGTAAAGATTAGATACTAATTCTGTAGGAAGACACACTGCAACAGCAAGCAGACACACCCAAATAACACCCAGGATTTGAAGGCAGATTTATTTAATGTTGGACAAGCACGGACTAGGAATTAGTTGTTCTCTCTAAATGTCAGGCCCCGATCTCTGGTGGTCTAGAACTTATGTGGGATAAGGAAGCAGGAAATACACAGGCAGAATGGCTTCTCAATTGGGGATTGAGTTATACACCCAATAGTGACTAGCAATGCATCAGTGACAAGTCATCTCTAGGAGACAAAAGCAACCAAAACTGGAATAGGAACTATCACCTGGTCAACTAAAGTATATGGGCATGGCGGGAGAGCATTTTCTGCTATTTTTTCTTCCTCTTTTAGCTTCCCCAGCAGATCTCTGGTGGGCATATTACATGTGATCTTCTAAGACAAGGCCGAACTAGAAGAAGTAACACTGAGTTGTCAGTGACCCCAGGATGGGCTCTAGCCACAGTCTTCAAGAAGGTCTTATTGCAAAGTGATTTCCTAAGTTGTTTTTAGGGAGAGACATAATTGAGACCAGTCTGTTCTGTAATATTATTCTGCAAGGTAGTGGAGAGTTGACCTGATCTAGGAGAGTTGTCCAATGTGCTCTGCTCTGTCATTCATCAGAGCTTGGTCAAGTATTTGATTGATTGTTCTATTTTCATAGGACAATTGTCCATAGAGTTTATGGCAGAAACCACAGCTAGGAGGAGGCTGGGGTGGCAAGGACTGAGTAAAGAAATAAAGGGGAATAGGTATGGACCAATCCTGTGAATTATGCTGACCAGCCCTGTGTGGATTGGTGAGTGTCCAGAGTGGCTGGAGTAGAGCTTTGAGTGTGTCATCTCTTCAGAGTGAACCCTCAAGGGACTGTCCAGGTAAATTTTCCAGCAATCTAAGGTTGGATTTCTGGAACTCATGAAGATAGTTAATAAGTGCCTGCATTTATGTGTTTGCAGGAATGTTTATAGATATAGCTGGTTTTGTTAGCTAAACTTTTACGAAACTAGTTACAAGCTGTTTTTGTAGGTATAGGTACCAATGCTGTGGCTTGAAGTTGAAGAACAAGTGGTGAGAGCAAGTCTGTCTCTAATCCTCCAGGAATATTGGGTAAAATTCTTCTGGTTGGAGTTGATGTAGCAGGAGAGCTTGGGCTATAGTAGTTTTGTCCAAGGTGATCACACTTGTAGAACTCCATTTCTAACAGATCTGCTTCTATCTGTAAGCAGGGTGTAGTCAGCATCTGGTAGGTGGTTTATTTTTTAAAGTCTCGTCATCTAGCACAGCATGTGACACCTGGACGGTTAGTCTTGGCCTAAGATGAGATTGTCAGCTTTGTTGATCTGAAGGATAGTGGCTATTAGAGTGTGAAGGGAAAGAGAGGAGGCGGCCCTTAGCAACTGGAACAAGTATTTGTACAAGTAGGGAGGTCATTGGGCATGCCCAGGGGCTGCTAGTAGGAGTAAGCATCAAGGATCCAGATTTTACACAAGCCAGCAGCTCCAAGAAATTTGCAGTCTCTTTTTTATAACCAATTTTTTTTTTTTTTTTTTGCCGGACATTGTAGAAGATCTTTTGTGTGTTTCTAGCAGCAGATTAGAGCCAGAAATGCTTTCGTAAAAATCAAGTTTCTAGGTAACAGTGGCTGATGGACTTTTGATGTCTTTGAGAAGTGCTAGACTGGGTTGTTTCATTTGTCAGGGCTGACCATCCAGTTGTTTCTCAGTCAAAATGTGGAACTCAGGGCCAGGGGAGATAGCTCAGTAGAATAAGCACTTGAGCAAGTGCAAGGGCCTGAATTCAATCCCTGGTTCCATTAAAGAAAAAAGTGGAACTCAGAAGGAATTGCTGACAGTGATCTTGGGCAGGCATCAGATGATGCCTGGATAGGCATAGCTGTGAAGCGGAAGGCTGAGGGGTGGGGCTCTACAGCCAAATGCAGGCAATGGCTCGCTGGTACCAGTTCGGTCAGCTGGAAGTAAATGAATCAGGAGCAAGGAGTGGAGCTAAAGGTATTGTTAGTATCTGTGGCATCTGATGAGGGTGCCAAGGTGGAATTGTCAGGAAGAATGAGTCCCTTTTCACCTTTGAGTTGTAAGGAGCAGTTTGGTTTCCTTTTTCCATGGTCAGGGACTGTGGATTTTGACGAATTAATTCCCATCTCTGACTTCCTCTGTGTATGTCCTATACCCTGCATGATGGCACAACAAAGGGTGTTTGCCCCTCAGAGAGACCATTCAGATGCTTGTCTGGTCATGCTCCTCTTGGGGACTTAGGTGAAACTTAGCTAAGAAGGGTGTGAGGCCTCTGTTATGCCATTTGTTGATCACCCTGGAACTGCAGCTGACCACTTCAACCAGTGTTTTCCAGTCTTGGTGCACAGGTGCAGCAACCTGTGACCTAGGCTGTCCAGTCACATGACCCTTGTCCCTCAAAGGTGGTCCTGACTACCAAGATTTGATCAGACTCAACAGGACTGAACTAGGATGCCCCCAAGGGTCTTACTGGAATCAGGCAGGCAGGTAGATAGACTACATCTTCTCTTTAGTGTCTGCTGCTAAAGCAGGGAGCTAGGAATTCTCTTCCAGACCTCTGAAGGAACTCAAGAAATCTCAAGGGTGTACCCCTCTTGTTGGGACCTAAGGAGATCTTTGCTGCCTCTGTGAGGACCATATTCGATGACCAAAGAGGTCAGCATGGTCACTCTTCCTGGGTAATGCACCAGATGCAACAGCAAACAGGAACACTAAAATAACATTCAGGATTTGAAATATTAGATGGGCAATGACTAGGAATCAATTGTTCCCCAAAATGTCACCCTTAGTTTTGGGTGGTCTAGGGCTTGTATAGGATAACAGGGAGGAAATACGGAGGAAGAATGGCTTTTCAATTAGGCACCAGTTCTTATGACATGTATCATAATGACCAGCTATGATTCACAATGACCAGACATTTCTAGGAGACAGAAGCATCAAGAATTAGAACAATAACTATCAGCTGGACCACTGAAGTATACTGACGGGGGGCATTTTCTGTTACAGTACTGTCTGAAAGTTGGACTCTGCATTCTCCAAATAAGTTCTGGTCTTCTTTTTGTTTTGGAGCATGTGTGAGGAAAAGATGAGAAAATTAGGTTTGAGGCCAATATGAAGAAATGCTCTATGAAAGAAAAGAATTGCAGATATAAGTGTAGGGGTACTTAGAAGGCCCGACTCTCATTAAGCAGGATTTGCTCTCTCCAACTGGACATGCACAGGAGCTGGGTTTTAAAAAAATATTAACTTATTTTTTTCCCCCTTTAAGCTTAGCCAGAGACCTCATGGAGGTCTAAACTCAAGCCAAGCTTGATCTGTTTTAATTCAACCACTGTTGATTTAGGGCTTAGCAAAAAATGTCTAAGAATTTTTTTAAGCTACAAAAAAATTATTTTTATCCCAACTTGACTCTCTCACATCTCAAATCCAGCTAAAGGGATATTTCTCAGAGTTTCAAAAGACAAAGCCATCTTTGGAATGGAAGTTCTGAAAGCAGCAAATCTCAGTGAGAAATCCAGAGAGAGAGTTTACATATAAGTAAAAACAAATTTATCAGAGGGCCATATGACACATTAAGTACATCCATTTGACTCTCTTTGAAGAGACTAAAATAGAATCAATTCAAGGTCAAAGAGAAGGCAGGGGATGGGATGGGTTGGGGATATTTTTTGAGGGTTTGTACCAGGTAAGAAACAGTTCTTCCATTAATTCCTTTTCTTGTTCTTACCTTTTCCCTTAAATAAGTAAATAAATAAAAGCAACTTAAATAGACTCCCGTACTTGTCCAGGCAAATATCAATCTGTGGTAAATGTCCTTCTCTACAAGTCTCTGGGATGTATACTGTTACGCAGTACTACCGGGAATTGAACTAATCAGTAATTATCACCAGTGACAAAAAGGCCACACCAAGCCACTGTTGTCTCTCCGCTTTAACTTTTCATGGAGCTGAGTTTCCCAAAGAAGATTTTTTTGTTTCTGTGCCTCATATAACATGCAGCGGAGGCTATGAGATTTAACTATTTCTTGGCTGTGGCTTTCCAGCGTTTGCCTAGTGTTTTTCTTGCAGGAACACCCACCCTTCTCATAAAACTCTAAGCTCAGTGAAACCAAGAGCCCACCATATAATTTGTTGCATTCTCTGTGACTGTAACCTCCAACTAGTTCCTCAGATGAGTATACGGGGAGCCCTGGGAAAAGAGGCCTTTCTTTCTGACTGGAAGAAAAAAAGCACATGCCTCGCTGGCTACGCAGTGGCTCTGCTTGTGGACATTAATACATATTCAGTACGAGACTGCCTTGGCGCAGGCCTCGAATTACTAATTTTGACTTTTAATGCTTTAAATTCCTTCCATGGCTTTAGTTTTTCAATGTCAAGAACAGGCTCCCCTCTTCTGCAGCTACACACAGCTCCTCAGACCGTGGCCACATCTGTGATGTGCGTTAGCTTTGTTTGTTCCAGACATCACCCTTAATGGATTAATGGGCGAAAAACAGTTCTGAGCATGGAAACAAATGCAGTAGTAGAACAGGGTCACATTTAATCAAAACAGAAAATCCTGTCAGACTCTTTTCATGTAGACTTTTGCCACAATATAGCATTAATGTCTGCTAATGAATTTATAAGAACAAAGCCTGAATTTTTCATTTATATTTTTCTCTGTTATAAAAATCACTTTACAGGTGTCATTTTGCTCTTTCAATAATTCTAGGAGTAGTTACCATTTATTAGTAGGTTCAATAGTTTATATGACTCATTTATTCCTTAAATATTGTCTTTGTGTGATTATCTTGTAATATGTGAAGAGTTTATAGTGCTTATTATGTGTTTCCCTGGTTGTTATATTATATTCTATAAGAAAGAGATTTCTTAAGACCATTTGCCTGTAATCTGAGTCCTCTCAGGAAGCCGTGGCAGGAATATTCTACATTTGAGGCTAGTCTGGGCAATTCAGCAGAACGCTATCTCAAAATAAAAAGATTTGGGTACACAGCTCAGCAGTGGACTAGCCTTAGAATCAATCCCCAGTACTACAAGGCCAAACCAAAGCAAACCACATTTATTTCTTTCTCAGTCCAGAAATCAGGTTTTAGTTTGGCTGGTGATATATTCCACATGGTTGTAAACCATTTAGGGACCTTGATTCCATCCATAAATTCTTTCTTTACCAATGGTGTGGCCAGTGGTATGAGGCTAGAAATGGCATATGTATCCTATCTTCATGCTTTGGGGAAAACTTAGTCATATGACCATATCTAAGTTCAAAGGTGGCTTGGAAATGTGTCTGTGGCAGCCGTGTGCCTACCGTTCTATGACTATGAAAGAAAGATGGTGGACTATCATGAGCTCACTCTGCATCATTATCTTCAATACATATGTATAATCAATTATAAATCCAGGCCTATGTCTTAGTCACATCCATCCTTATCACAAGACTAAACATCTACCACAAAAATAATAAATTCTTGGCTCAGTACCAGCATTCTTTCTTTGATATTTATAGCAGGCATCAATAGTCACCCATGGCTCTTTACTACTGAACTTGAATAACTCTCAGTCTGCAACACTGTGTCCCTGGAAACCATGAGCAATAAGGGAACAAGCATGTGATCTATCAACCGTTCTTGATTTCAGGCATTCAAATATTGAATAGAGAAGAAAAAAAACAATAATTTTCCTTCTATTTCCATGGAAATAGGTTATGTGGTTTGCTGTTGTGATTTTAGAATGTCTTCAACTACTTTGACACACCTTCTTTTGAGAGGAAGGGTTTAATTCCCCTCTCCTTGAATGTGGGCCATTAACGACTTAATCCTGACATGCAGAATGTGCCAGAAGTAATGCCAGGTGGCTTCTGAGGCTGTCATGAAAGGTTATAGTGTCCACCTTGTTCTCATTCATTTTTGAAATGCTCGTTCTGAAAAAGCGTAACGACCATGTCCTGAGGGCACATACAGCATTGTGGATCCACTTGGAAAGACACCAAAAACCCTGCCAGCACCAAGCACTGACCAACTTGCTACCTGCGTGGGTGAGTACCCCACCTTGAAGTGGGGCCCTCCAGTGGCAGTCAGTCCTCGAATAATGTAGCTCTGTACAACATCTAACCTCATGTCACCTCATAAGACACCTACAACACTGTCTGGCTCAATTGGTTCCAATTTTCTGACCTATAGAAACCATGAAAGAATAACAGTTTTAATTGTTTTTAGGCACTAAGTGATAACAAACAAAATCACTAATTGCTTTTTTAGAATAGGATCTTACAATGTATCAAGAGAACTAACTATGTGGGGAGCAGGGAAGATTTTAGTGTTACTTTTTAGTTGGCGATCGCAGAGCGGACTTGTACTAGACCAGCAATAAGCCTATCTTTACTAGGCTGTGTGAAGCCAATTTACTGAGGAAAAATCAGTAAATTCACGAGAAAAGTAATAACTACTGTGGTTTTCCCAGTCAGCTAGATCACCAGAGCTGTAACAGCTCAAAGCTCCACCTTTTCCACTCCAAAATCATTCACAAACTCTACTCATGTCTCACACTTCTCCCTGGTTTAGTTGCAGTCACTTTCATTGCTCCTGAGCCCTCTTGTCCACCAAGCCCCGTCAGGAGACCCCAGCGCTGCCGCACAGAGCTTGCTTCCTCTCCACTTGACATGGTTCTGTTTTCCAAGCTAATTGTCCTTTAGACCACACATAGGTGAAGGGGGACAAGCTCGCTTTCCCAACAACTCTGTGCCTTCTGTTTGCACAGTGTTCTTAACCTAAGACTGTGTTTACTGTTTCTTTAGTATTCATTTAGAGGCAAGTAACAGAAGCGTTCATTTGGCAGCAAGGGACAGACATATATTTGAGGTTTTTTTTTTTTTTTTTAATGTACTGGGAATTAAACCCAAGGTCTTCACATTGAGCTATATTCCTTAGCCCTTTATAAATTTTTTTATTTTATTTTATCTTTTTTTTTTTAGATAGTTTCTCTAATTTGTTAAATGGCTCAGGCTAGGCTTGAACTTGTGATCATCCTGCCTTTGCTTCTCAGTCCTGGCCCTGCAGGCATATGCCACCATGCTTGCTTCATTGGAACTCTTTTTTTATTTAACATTTGAACTTCTAAAAGGAAAGACTGGGGCTGGGGAGATGGCTCAGTAGAATAAGCGCTTCCCTGGCTTGCACAAGGGCCTGAGTTCAAGCCTTGGTTCTGCCAAAGAAAGAAAGGAAGGAAGGAAGGAAGGAAGGAAGGAAGGAAGGAAGGAAGGAAGGAAGGAAAGGCAGATACTTTGTTTTTGAGATTCGTGTACACCTTAATAAATTAAAAAATGAGAATGAATCAGCTTCATAGGTGGTTTGAAACTCCATAAATTTTCTTGCTTCTTCTGTGTTGTTCTTTCTAAACATCAAATCTGTTTGGTGTTTATTCTAGGGGCAGACACAGAGTTACTCAGAGCCTCAAAATGCTCTGTGACCATTCGGACCACTTGCATTCTGAATCTCTCCATCTCAATTCCATATTCTTAAGGACTCTGATGGCTTTGAGAGGTCACCATATTGGGAGCATGGGGGACAGCTGAGTGAGATGACATAAGAGGAAGCCTTTCAAAATGTCTAGTAGTATATGCGTGACTTGAGGGACAATACTGTTATGTTCTCCTGAGAAAGTTGCTTCAAGTGTCTGAGATTCTGTGTGTTCATAGTTGATTGCCAAAACTAATACTTAAAGCTGAGAAAAATTTAAAAAGAGTACTATAATATATTATTTACAGAAGTGGAGAAAAACATAAGACATACCAGAAAAGATTCAAAGTAGTTGCCTCTAAGATCAAGGATTGAAAGTAGGGAGAGATGGGACTTTTTTCCCTTTCATAAACATAGTAATAGTATTTGACTTTTTAAAATAATTTATTCACTGTGATCTTAATTTTGTGTACTATACATATCTACCTACAGGTATAGCTCATATATATATATATATATATATATATATATATATATATGTGTGTGTGTGTGTGTGTGTGTGTGTGTGTGTGTGTGATCTGAATGTCAACACACATTGTTTATATTTGTAATATGTACATATTACATTGTATATTTATGCACATTTAAAAGTATAGAAGAAATTATGTAAGAAACAACTATGGTATCTTGGGTGGGAAGGTTAGGGTTGAACAGAAGTTTCTGCTCTAATTTGAGTTGTTATTTCTATTTCACAAACTTCTGTAAAGAAGACATTGGTTAATCATATTTTTTTTTATGAGAGAGAGAAAGAGAACACAGAGGGAGGGTACCTTTTTTGGGAACCAGGAAATACAGGTTTATCCCCAGCTGTGTTACTAATTCACTATGATCTTGAACAAACCGTCACTTCCCTGGACTGAATAATCCGATTATAGAAGCAAGACTGAGATAAACTCTAAATAAGAACAATGCTGAAGATTTCCATTTACCTTGTCACCAATTCTGTGTGAGACACTTTATCCTTAGCAGTGATTTTCAAGCCTCAGTGGTATTAGAATCATTTGGAGGGCTTTGTAGAAAACAGGTTGGTTTCCGATTCAGTGTGTCTTAACCTGTTTTGTAGCTGCAACAGAATACCTGAGACAGGGTAATTTATGAAGAAAAGTTTATTTAGCTCAGTGTTCTGGAGGCTGGATGTTCTCGGTCAGGCAGTCACATTTCATGAAGGCCTGGTACTGCATCGTAATCATAGTGGAAAAGTGGAAGGGCAGAGAGCGCATGGGAAGAGCAGACAGAAGAGGCAGTTTCCCTTTCTAGCACCCTGCTCTTAACCAAGCCAGCCCCCTGAGAGTAAGAAATCATTCACAATCATGAGACTCAACCCAATCCAGCAAAAAAGCATTAATCTCTCAAGACCTAATTCTCTTTTATGCCCCCCCCCAAACACTGCTGCAGTACAATAAAATTTACACTTTTGGGCTGAGGAGATGGCTCATGGTAAAATGCTTTCTTTGAGTTCAGTTTCTGACACTGCACTGGAAGAAATAAAGCAAGGAGAGGAAGGAAAGAAAAAAAGGAAGGGAAAGGAGGCAAACAAAACAAAGCAAAGCAATTTCAAAAGGGACAGATCAAGAACTTCGGAGGACTCTCTGCAATGAGCAGAACTCTGGTCTAACCCTTGGCCCACAGCACATAGGCATGGAGCTTGTGCTGAGGTTGCTCCATCCTTTTAAGAATTTAGGAGGATTCTGGTAAGATGTGATCAGTGGGCCCAGCGCAGAGCTTTCCTCGTGCTTGGTCCAACTACTTGAGAACTTTGGAGGACTCTAGGTGACTTGTGGGATCCTGGTGAATCTGGCCCACACCCAGCACATACATTGAAGCTTGTTGTATCGGCCAGTAGCCCCCCGCGTGTGGGGAGAGCCTTGGTGAGTCCTCTCCTGCACCACAATGTAGCGGAACCCTTACTGACCCACACCCCACTGCTCTCCTGCCACTGCGAAGGCTGGGTGATTATTGGGAGCTTCAAAAAGGCCAAAACCCAGGAGCCAAAGGCAATCCCAGTCCTCCAGCCCACCCAGAACAAATCCAGGAGACAAAAGCATACAAGACCTTAAAAATCACACACCTGAATTTTCTGAAATGATAGCAACTAAAGTAAAGAAACAAGTCATTGGGCTATAGAAGAAATAAGCTCAGAAACGATCAGGAAAAGAAAATGACAACAATCATGAAAGAATTGCTCAGCACAGCTAAAGAAGACATTGATTTAAACACACACACACACACACACACACACACACACACACACACGAGAATAGAAAAATGATGGAAACACTGAATGAACAGTACAGGAAAGAACTAGAATGCCTGAAACAGATCCAAACAGATATCCAGGAAATTAAGAATTTCATTGAAATCTGGGAAAACTGCTTGAATTCAAGTGAAGATAGACTTTCAGACCTTGAAGACAGCAGTGCAGCTAAGAGCTCTTAAAACTAACAAGGAACCAGGAAATAACAATACAGCAGCTACAAGATGACACCAAGAAAAATAATATAAGAATAATAGATGTTAATCAAAAAGGACAGACCACATTTAAACCCTTGTGTTCAGGGTGCCTTTCCAACAAGTTTCCAAGTAGTGATGCTGCGGCCCTGGGGTCCACACTTAGAGGACCACTGGCTTATTTCATTTCATTTAGGACTTACTATACCCCACTGCACACTTGAGAGAAGGGTGACAAGCTGCAGGGCTTAAGCTGTGCCTATAGAGATTGCAGCCTCCTGAAGCACCTTTTTCTTTCCCTTCTGCTCTAGTTTGTTTGGTATTATCTGGGACTCATAATCTAGAGTCATTTGTGGGGCAAAAAAAATAGTGGAAATAAGATTTGTTCAAGGTTGACTTCTCTTGTAAATTCATGATGATGTGGTATTCCTAGAATGGTTATTTTCCTCCCTTTTTCTGTCGATTGAATTCTCCACTAAGTAGCAAATGATTTCAAATGCATGCCAACTGCAGTGGACCACTGCCAGGAGAGAAGCAAAAATAAACTGGTGACAGGAAGTGTCGCAGTTCATGGAAAGGGCAGTGACGATACAGTGGAGCAAGCCCATGACACCTCTGGGCCCACATGCTGAAAAATCAAGACAGACTTCACAGTCACAAATCTCCTAGTAATTCATTAAGTAAGGGGAAACACTCCCAGAATCATTTCTCTCTTTTCCTAACACCCTTTGTCTCTTGGTTTCCAAACTCTGGGTTCATTTCGATGTCAGCAAGCCTGGCTGAGTCTCTCTAAACATCTCCTTCATTCATGATGAACACCCTACAGCAACTCATGCTTTGACTCTAAGTGATTTAACAGCCTGAGGTTTCCAAGCTGTGGGATCACAGATGGATATAGGATCAGTGAGAACTAGAAGCAGCATCAAGAACAGCATGAAGAATGGTGGAAATGAAAGTGAATCACATGGAACTTTGCCCAGTAAAGGGATTATAAGGTTTGGAAGGAACATTTCAGGGATAAAATATTATATTAAAAGTTAGTCATAAGATAAAATAAGATGACAGAGCCAAGGTTAATCATATCAATCATATCAATACATGTAAGTGGGGTTAATTTACACCTATTACTAAAAAAGGACTTACAAAAAAAGATGTGCAGATTGGCTAACAGCAAAATTCAGCATTCCTCTTTACATAAGAGAGACATCTAAAGCAAGAGTCTACTTATTATGAGAACTTGAAAGACAAAAATGAAATCTGAAGGGTATAATAGATACTGGGAAAGGGAATGAACTTATCCAAAAGGAGGGTTACTGAGTTGAGAAGGACAGGAGAAGGAGTGAAGGAAAGAGATTTATCTAGGTATGTAAGCAGGATGGTTTGGACAAGTGCACTGTGCATTTCTGCTGGTCTATGAAAAGGAGCAGGAGCAGATGATACTTAATTTGTTTTGTCTCCTCTTTTCAATTGCTCATACTTTTCCTATTTTTTTAAGTTTTTTTTTTTTTTTTTTGTTGTTTTTGTTGTTGTTTTTTTTTTTTTTTTTTTTTGGCAGAACCAGGGATTGAACTCAGACCTTTGCGCTTGCCAGGGAAGTACTTATTCTATTGAGCTATGTCCTCAGTCCCACTTTTTCTCTTCTTAATTTCTTATACACTTCTTTTTTTCTTTCTTCCAATTTTACATGCATATATCTGGTAGTACATTGGAAGACAACACTACAATTACATCAAATACTATGAAATTCTTATTACTTTGTTAAGTGAAAATTCTTTACCACTTGTACTTTTTTCTATTTTAATTCTAATTTCTACTCTCTTTTTAAAAAAGCGGGGGGCAGCAAGATAGCTCAGCAAGCAAAGTGCCTACTTTGGCAAGCACGGGGACCGGGGTTTGATCCCGCATGCCACGCTGGCCCCACCCCAGGAGTCTGGGAGTGGTGGAGCACACCTGGAATCCCAGCCTTGGGGTGCTGAAAACAGGGGGAACAGCACAAGTCCGATCTGCATAGTGAGGCACTGTATTAAATATACAAATCAAATAAATAAACAAATAAATAAATAAATAAATACTTCAAAAAATTAAAAAGAAGCCAACAAGAGATTCTGAAAGGCTAAAAGTAAAACAACAAACAGCTATGAAGGTGAATTCAAAGAGTTACAAGTAGAGCTGCAATCATGATATTTGACCAGATGAAATTCAGATCAAAATGCTCTAAACAAGACAAGGAGATTTGTAAATGCTAAAGAGAACAAGGCACACTGAAAATGCAACTGTTATTAATATTTATACATTGAACAACTGGAAACACAAGAGAAATAGAGATAATAATAAGAGATTTTATTATTAAGTTTTTTTTTTGTATCAGGACTTGAACTCAGGACATTGTGCTTGCCAGGCAGGCACTGTACCGCTGAGGTTTCTCCCTGGCCCCAGTAAAAGATTCTAATACATCTCAACTCAAGATAGATCAGGTGGACGTTTAAGGATGTAGAAGACCTGAAGTTATAACCAATAAGATAGATCTTGCAAATATATATAAAAATCTGAATCTCACTAGCACAGAAAACATCTTTTTTAAAATGACATTGAAAATGTAGCCACAAAGAAAAGTCTCAATAAACCACCAAGAACTAAAGAGTACTTTCTGATCATAATATAATAAAACTAATTTTTTTTTGGTGTGGAACCGGGGATTGAACTCATGCCCTTGCACTTGCCAGGGAAGTGCTTATTCCACTGAGCCATCTCCCCGGCCCCAATAATTTTAATAAAATAAAAAACAAAAAGAATAAAAGCACAATGTATAGAATTTCTTAAAATAATAATGGAAACAAATAATTGAGTATATACTAATCAGTTAAAGTATTTAATAGAGGAAAATATTCAATATAAAATATTTATATCAAAAAAATAAAGATAAATGAATTCTACATTCTATTCAAAAAGCAAGAAGCTGAAAGCTTCTTTCAACAGCAAACCAAAGGAAGGACCAGATAACAGCTCAGTGGACAAAGCCCCTGCTTAGGCAAGTTGAAGGACTGGGGTTTGATCCCCAGCACCACACGCCATGCCAGTCTCACTCCGGCGTGCTGAGCTGGCCGCCTAGACCAGGCATGGTGGTACACCCTGGAGAGACTGAAAACAGGAGGATCACTATGAGTCCAAACTGTTTAGTGAGACCCTGTGTCAAATACAGGAAGAGAGAGAGAGAGAGAGAGAGAGAGAGAGAGAGAGAGAGAGAGAGAGAGAGAGAGAGAGAGAAAAGAGAGAGAGAGAGAGAGAGAAATTCTTTCACATAAAAAGCATTGGGTTCAAGTGGTTTCATGGGGGAAATTCTGTGGCATATACCTGTGATCCCAGTGCTGGAGAGGCTGAGACAGGAGGGTCACTTAGAGACTGAGCTGCATAGCGAGACCTGTGGGGGACCACCTGAGCAGCTTTCCTTGAAAGAAGATCATTTGTCTACATTTTAACTGAGCCTAACCCTATTTCCTCGTATTGATAAGTACAGAGCTGGCTAGGACTTCTCTTTATCCTTTCAGTTGGCCTTAAGCAATGCATATTGGTCTAGCTGAAGTGCTGGTGATAGTCTTTGAAGGTGGCATGCATGTTTCCCTGGTAACTTATACCTGCTGCTCTTTACTGTAAGCTGGGTTGGGACAGGACAAAGAGCTCTGTGCTACCAGCTAGAATCGAGCCTTGAGATAGAGGCTATGGCTTCCCAGGGCTTGAAGGATTACACAGAGCTGAAGTACCAGACCCCTAAAATCTTAGATACTATCTCAGTAGCATAAAGCAGATTACTTTCTCTGCACTTGGCAGAGGTAAATGTAGGCCACCCGCCTAGCTCAGCTCACAGTAGTCACCTACTTCCCACAATTCTCAGTCATTCCTCCTCAAACCACTCCTCCTCCACTGAATAAAACTGGGTGAGGCCCTGAGTCAGTCTCTTTGTTCTGGAAAGCCATCCTTGTGACTGGACTTAGGGTCCCTTGGCTCCCCAATAATTATAAATATAGGTTCTAGTTTCTTAACTTTTGTTGTGGGTTGCACTGGGAGTGGTAGATTGGAATTAACTTGGTGGGATTCCAATAGCGTATCTTTGGGATTACAAATATTGACTTCTTGGATAGAGAGGAGAACCTGGAGGGGACTCCTACAGAGACCCTGGACCAAATAAATGAATAGCTGAATAAATGAAGATAAAAAAGAAGCAAAGTTTTAGATAATTTGAGCATTAACAAAGTAACAACTACAATGAATTAAAACATGTAAAATGTGTTTATACTGATTTAATGTAAATACCCACTGCTAATGTTACAAAAACAAAACAACAACAAAATTCATAGATCATCTCTGGAAAATGTTGAGGGTTGTTATTTTTCTTTTATCTTGTGCAGTGCTGGTGATCGATCCCAGGGCCTGGTACATGCTAGGCAAATGGTCTAGTACTGAACTACACCCCCAGTCTGGAATCTATTTTGAAACTTGGGCATAAAGAATCAAGCATTCTTGCTAGTTTACCCATATGAATTATGGGAATTATGTGTCACAATAAGGATACATCCTTTGTAGAAAATATTAGCTAATAAAAGTCCCAAGAGGTATAGAATATCACTCTTTTGTAACCGCTAACAAAATCTGTGGATCCAGGCTATGATCATTGAAGATTTCTCACTTCTCAAAAAGAAAGGACAAGAGACAGATATTATGTACTTCCCAGTGGAAGTCTATCATACCATCCATCACATATTCTTGGCAGGAAATCAAACCTGAATCTGAGCAAGACTCTAGAACTACTAAGTTACAGGAAACACAGCTCAGAGGAGCATGCTATGTAATACCACAGGTATGCTGGCAGTAAAATCCAGAGTATGGAAACTGTATAGGACAAATGACTCAGTCTCCTAAACAAATGGATTATGTGGGCGAAAGAAGAGATGGAGGGTAATCTATACATTAAAAGAAATTTAAGAAACCCAGCCAACCAACATGTGCATACAATTTGGATCCTGATTCAAACAAATTATAATATTTATGTAATAATTAGGGATAATTTGGACACTGGTAATATAATATTAAATATTTATTGTTAATTTTTAAAAGTGTGAAATTGGTATGATAATTTAAAAAGAGAAAATCTATATATTTCAGAGATAAATACTAAAATATTTAGTGGTGAAAAATTTTTAAATTTATTTATTTATTTGATGCAGGGTCTTGCTACCCAGCTCAAACTCATAGTGATCCTCCTGTCTCAGCATCCTTAGTGCTAGGAATACACACTTGTGCCACCATGCCTGGCTTTGGTGGCCAGCACAGTGGCATGGCAAGGTGGCATGTGGTACTGGGGATCGAACCTAGGTCTTTCAGCTTGCCAGGTAGGTGCTTAGACTGCCAGAGCTGTCTCCCCATCCCTAGAGGTGAAACTACATATCATGTGGGATTTGCTGCAGAAAATTGAAGGTGGGAGATAAAAAGAAATAATTAAGGTTATAAGTGAAATAAGATTGGCCAGGAGTTAATAGTAAAGGAATTTGAGAAATGAAAATATGGAGATTCCCTATACTGACCTTTATTATTCTCATATATGCTTGAAATTTCACATAGCACAATGCATTTTGTTGTATTTTAAAAATCAGTTACCATTATGGATGATTGCTATTGTTCCCTTTATATTCAATCTGTCTTCTGCAAATTTCTCACAAAAATAATAATCTGCTTCAAATAATGAAAAAAGAAAAACCTCTCAAGGAATAAAAAAGAATATATCAACCAGGTGCGGTGCCCCATGCCTGTAAAGCTGAGGCAAGAAGAGTCCTAATTGCAATTTAGCTACTTAATAAGATGTCTTAAACAAAATTTTAAAAAATATAGAGAATGTAGCTGAGTGTGAAGGCCCTGGGTTTAACCAGCAGTAACACACCTACATATACACAATTAGTCATTGTCTAATTTCTTTAGCTGTTTGCACAAGTTGGTAGCATCAAAAGTTTACTGAGTGCTCTTTATGTGGCAAGTATGCTTTAAGTGCCTATGTAATTATTATTGTTATTATTATTATTATTTTAGGGAAGGGTCTACAGGAGGTTGTTCAGGGTCTCACTTCTAGATCAGTTCATAGTGATCCACATGTTTACAGCCTCCCAAGAGCTGGGATTACAGGCCTGTGCCACCATGCTGTCTCAGTTGCCCTCTCCGCACACGCCAGGGTTGGGCCCGGCATGGCAGGCCTGGGGATCCACCCCAGCCCCTGTGCCTGATGGCAGGCACTTTAATCTGCTGAGCTATTTGGCTGGCCATAGACTAAGTATTCTTAAACATGTTACTTTCTTTTTAGAGATGGGGAAGTGGAAGCCCAGAGAGTGTAAGGATGACACAGCTGAGGTAAGAGATGGAGGCAGAATTTAAATTTAGGCTGGCTGATTCCAGATGATAGCTAACTCACTAACTACTGAAATGTCAACATCTCCTCTCTCCCTCTGAGATAGGAGCTGTCCATGCTTGTGCTGTGGAAAATGCACTGACATTGAGACTCTGGCTCTTATTCCTGGCTTTGTTTGCTGAGTATCAAGATCTCTGAGCTTTAATTTTATCACAGGTGGAGGGAGCTCTCTGATTCTGACTTCTGCAAGGCCACACAGCCTTGTCAAAATTGCATAATCTTGGCTGGGGAGATAGCTCAGCAATTGAAGTGCCTGCCTGGCATGTACAAAGACTCGGGTTCAATCCTTGGTACTGCATGCTATGCCAGCTCAGCCCTGGGTCCTCCAAACTGACCACCAAAACTGGGCGTGGTGGTGCACACCTGTAATCTCAACACTGGGGAAGCTGAAACTGATGGATTTGCTGGGTCCAAGCTGCACAGTGAGACTCTATATCAAATACATTTTTTAAAAAAGGTTGCATCATCTTTGAGTTTGGTGCTTTTTCTCTGAAAAGGGAATTATTTTTCCTACCACATAGGACAGTTGAAAAGAAATGCCATAAATGAAAAATGCAGTAAATGATTCCTACCATTTACTCAGCCTATAAGGGCTGAAGAAAAGGCTCATTTATCAAGGGAAGCTCTATCTGGCCTTCCAAGGACAAGTTGGTGACTCTGTGGTTATCACCAACAGGCATAGGATAAAGAGAGGCCCAGAACCTTGAACTGTCACTGTGTGAGCCACCATTTATCAAACCCCTATTCTAGATGCTTTAAAAATCTTCCCACATTCAGCCTTGTCTCAGCCTAGCAGATAGATATTAGTAGCATCTTAGGTCTAGGATTCAAATCATGCTTTATCATCCCACTCTGATAAGAATTTTTATTCTGTGCTCAGTAGGATCTTACTATTATATCTAAAATGAAATGTCCAAGTCAAAATAATTTTTTTTAGTCACAAATAAAAGAAAAATCATGAAAAGGAAAAGATAATCCACCCACAAATTTACCAGTTTCCCTAGGCAAGAAAGTCAGAAGGGCCAAAAGATCACCAGGCCCTGCGTGAGTCCAGGTTGGGTCCACATGGAGCTTAACTTTGTGCCAAAGGAAAGTGCTGATTTTCTTTGTCATGGTCCTTGGCTGGCTCCTGTTCTCACCCTCCAGTTTTCAGAAGTCGTCCAGTTCCAAGAATGGCTCCTTCCTTTAGTTCCCTAACATTGTCACTCAGAGGAGAAGGCTGCTTACCCTGTCGAGGTATCAGGGTCCCAGGAGAGTTGTCATCCTGCAGGATGGGGTGGGGGTGGGGGTGTCTCCCTAGCAATTTGCTGTTTTGTTTCCGTCTATTACACTTAGAATCTGAAGGCTGGGGAGTCTCAGGGTCTCATGCAGGTTTGTTCAAACTCTGGCTGGCCATGGGGGTTTCTTTGGGTTGTTTAGCTTCCTCATTGGACAACACTTGTTTAGAGGGAAGCTTGGTCTGGTTTCAAGGTTTCCTCTGGTCCTCCTGGGATAACTGAGTATCCATAGACAAGTCTAGTTCAGCAGGTGAAACTGCTCCCAGGGCCAGAACAGGCTCTCAGGGAAGATTTGATTTTGAGGCTTCAGTCTCAAATACTTCACTCAGCTGTTTCACCATAGGACTGTCCTGGGTCAACACTGCTGGTGCCCGTGCAATGCCAAGGGTAGGAGAGCAAGGATCTGAGTCGAGGTCCTGCTTAGGATCCTCCAGCTCTTCTCTGGCTGGAAGACTTGTTTGTGGTGAGCTCTCCACCTGGGTAGGAGTGTGCTGAATGCCAGCACTAGGTGAGCGAGGGTCTGCTAGTCGAGCCAGATGCTTGTTATGCGGTGGAGGCTGCACTGGAGTGTCTTGGAGGTTCTGGGCTGAGCCCATCGCCACGGGCTCCAACTCTACCTATGGATGCAAACCAGTGTGAAGGTGAATCCCCGAACTTACAAGTTTCAAATTTTTTACTTAATCCTTATAAAAACTACTACAATCTTCATTCCAAATAAGGTTACATCCTAAGGTACTAGGCATAAGGACCGAACATACACATTTTGAAGACACAATCCAACCTATAGCAGATCCTATATTTGGATAGGTTTTTCACTGTCCCTAGCAAGCAGGGGAGCTAAATCATACCAAATGCTTCATACCAAATGCTTCTGGTTGCTCATTAGTAACAAAGACCTTGCCATGTGGATGCCTGTCTCCTAGAAAGCTCCCCAACTATTTTTGTACCTGGACAAGCCACTCTGCAGTCCAGACTGACAAAGGGGGATTTAGATAAAAGGACCCATGTGGCAAAGGTATCTGTGATGGTGAGGAATTTAGTTTTCTTCTAAGAACCTGTATGTCCTAAACTAAAACAGAAAAAAACAAAAGGAAAAAGAGATTTTAGAAAGTAGGGTAGGGAGCAGATAAAAGAGCAAAATGTGCCCCGGCACATTCTGCGGTGTGAGTTTTGTAGGCCGTGAAAGAAACTTTTGTGCATTTATTGGTTAAATGGATTGTAGTTTTCCAAAGTGGATCCTGTAGTATTCCAGTTCTGTAGAATACTGAGTAGATATTACATGAGGAAACGGTTTCATGGCAAATTAAGCTTGTGGAGAAACATGAAGGTGGATTTTATTTTGACAATCAGATTTAAAATCTTTAATATTTTAATATAATTTTTAATATTTTAATATAATTCAAGACTAAATAGCTATCATATATATCCACTCAACAGGGTGACAGAAATTGTTTTTAAGAGTATATTAAAGGGTGCATTTTAAGACATGTTTAGCTAGGTAATGAATGAAACCATTGTGAGCAAAGACACAAGAGTTTTCTATTATTATTGTTGTTGTTGTTATTATTATTATCATTTTATTGTATTTAGTGCAGGGTCTACAGGGTCTCACTCACTACACATCTCAGACTCGTAGTAATTCTCCTGTCTTCAGTTTCCCAAGCACTGGGATTACAGGTGCTTGTCAGCACGCCCAGTCTCACTGTCTCAGTGCACCCCAGGGGCGGGGCCGGCAGAGCATGCTGGGTATCGAATCCCAGCCACTGGGCGCTGCTTGAGCAGGCACTTTAAGCCGCTGAGCTATCTGGCCCGCCTTGTGGAATATGTCTCTTTTTTTTTTGATTGTAGGGAAGGGTCTATAGGGTGCTCAGGGTCTTACTACTAGATCAACTCAGTAGTGATCTGCCTGGTTACAGCCTCCCAAGAGCTGGGATTACAGGTACGCACCACTACGCCCAGTCTCAAGCGTCGTCTCAGTGCCCGGGGCAGGCCCGGGGATCAAACCCCTGAGCCGTGCGCCTGCTTGCAGGCACTTAAATCTGCTGAGCTATTTGGCCGGCTCTTGAAATATTTCTTGATGAAATCTTAAACACTGCTTATACATTTAGCAAAATTATTCTACATAATGCCACAGATATGTATCACATTTTTCTAAAACAAGCTCTTCCTACAAGGGTCAAATACAGGTGTCTATGAGCCACCATCAGTCTATTTAATTCAACACAAAGAGAAAGCCATCACCATATGGGACTTAGCCAAGCCTACTGGCTGTCTGAAATAAGATAGAACATATAGAACAGACTTTGGGTCTGAGCTTCATTTTCTTTTCACCTATTACTTGTTGTGCATTTGAATTTCTTCCCCAGGCCCCTGGGTCACTCTTTTTAAGTTCCCTTGAGCTGGGGCTACGCTCCTTTAACTGGGACTCCAAGTTGGGGCTAATTCTGGCTCTGGCACTTCTCTAAGAAGGCCATCGCAGTGGCACTCTACCTGCCGGCAGAGAAGGAAGATGAGCAAGTTGAGCTCGAAGTCCAGCCAGCCCCTGTCTTCCAAGCAGGAAAAGGACAGCACCGAGAAGCGAGGCCGTGGC
This sequence comes from Ctenomys sociabilis, assembly GCA_004027165.1. Classification (NCBI taxonomy): domain Eukaryota; kingdom Metazoa; phylum Chordata; class Mammalia; order Rodentia; family Ctenomyidae; genus Ctenomys; species Ctenomys sociabilis. The sequence continues at coordinate 29,267 of PVKA01006698.1, read as the reverse complement.
AGGCCACACAAGCAACCTCCAGTGAGTCCAAAGGAGCCCAGTGGAGTGCCAACACCCGAGACCTCGGGGCCAACCGAAGGGGAGCAAAGACAAGGGTGCAGCCAAGATCAGGAAAACTACCACGGCTCCAGGGAGGAAACCACGGGGCAGACCCAAAAAGCTGGAGGAGGAGGAGGAAGAGGAGGGCATCTCGCAGGTGTCCTCGGAGGAGGAGCAGTGACCACCCGGGGAAGCCCACTCCTCCTGGAAGGATAGCTTGGCCCTGCCCCAACCATCCCCAGGCCTATCACCCAGCCCCGCCCCACACTACAGCACACCAGCGCTTCGGCCCTGAGGTCAGAGCAGCCCCTGCCCGCACATACTTGCCCTCCTGGACAAGGATAACATCTTAGCCGCTCCCCATACCCCTGTGCTCGCTGCCTTGGTGTCACTGCTCTGGAACCTTCCATTCCTCCCTGTTCCCTCTGATTTCCCCTCTAGGGGCCTTGGAGGGCTACTCTGGCCTTAAGAGAGCGTTACCCCATTTCACATTTGCCTCGCCCCACCCCATTGTGCTGGTAGCAGCCAGGTGGCCAGTGGGGGAGGCTCAGCCCCCAAATGCCCCAGCCAGTCTCATTCAATAGGGCTCACCCTCCGTTCCTTCCCAACCTTCCTAGTCAGTCCCCATGTTGGACACCTCCTGGGGTACAGGAAGGAGCAAGAGCCAGAGGCCCTGTCCTCCATGCCACACCTTCTAGAGCAGCTAGCCCTTACCTGCTCACTCAGGTGAGGCCCAGGTCCCTTCTGGCAGCTGCCTAAGGCTAGGCTTGCGCCCACCTTCCTGCTTTCACTGCAGCTGCTGACCCTGGGTGGGCACCACTACCAAGCCTACCACATGCTCCCCATCCTTTAGCTCACCCCCCCAAGGTTCTGGTTCCATCTTTTCCTCTGTTCACAAACTACCTCTGGACAGTTGTGTTGATTTTTTGTTCAGTGTTTCACTCTTAGGCATTTGTCATTGCTGATGCCATCAGCGCCAGATGTTCATCGTCATTACCTCCCCAAGTTGGGGTGGAGGTGCCCAGGCTTGGTGCAGAGCACTCCGTCCCAGGGAAGGTGGGGTGCTGCCCCTTGGATGCTGCCGCACAGTGAGGAGGGGCCCTGTGGACTCTGGATGGATGTAGGGGCCACTAGCTCCCCCTGTTCTGTTGGGGAGGGGTGGCCATTATTTGTCCCAGCCTGGGGCTCCCCCTCTGGTTTCCTATTTGCAGTTACTTGAAAAAAATATCCTTTTCTGGAAAGAGAAAAAATGAATTTCTTTCCCAAGGAAGGAAAAATGAAACAAGAAGAAGAAGAGGAAGAAGAAGAGGAGGAGAAGGAGGAGGAAGAAGAGGAGGATGAAAAGTTTAATAAGTTTGCTTAATTAGGATAGATATACAGCTACATTCTCTTAATTCAGTGACTAGAAAGATTTGTTCTAATAGTGTTTGGACAGGATATCATGTCTGCATCTTGTACAATGAATAACCACTAAGACAACAATATGCAATGTATTAATTATTGAAACTGACCTACTAATCGGTTATGAAACGGTCTCATTGTATTTGTTTCTCAATAAAATTATTAAAAAAATAAAGAAAGAAGTTTGTTGTAGATAGAAATAGTTAAGGTGGGCCATCAATCCCATAGCACAGTGTCCTTAAAAGAGGAGAACACACACGAAGACAGAGACACAGAGGGACGATGGCTTTGTGGAGGCAGAGGTAGAGAATTGAATGATGCTGCCACAAACCAAAGAACACCACAGATTACCAGGATTTACCAAAAGTTAGGAAGAGGCAAGGACAGAGCAGCTCTCTGCAGCTTTCAGAAGGAGTGTGGCCCTGTTGGCACCTCCACTTGGACTTCTAGCATGTGGGACTAGCAGAGAATAGATTTCTGTTAATTCTGCTTATGTTGCAGAACCTTGTTATAGAAGCTCTAGGAGACTAGATTTTCTTTTTCTTTTTCTTTTTTTTTTTTTTTTTTTTTTTTTTTTTTTTTTTTTTTTTGATATTGGGGGTCAAACTCCAGATCTTGCACTTGCTGGGCAGGCATTCACACCACTGAGCTGTCTCCCTGGCCCTTTTAGGAGACTAATATACCAAAGATGTTATGTTCTCACAGCTCTCAGTACCCAAGAAAGGCTGTAGGCACATTCAAGGCGCAGGTAGTTGGGGTGCACTGCTGTCTGTGGGCTGCAGGCGGTCCCGGCTGCATTGAGCTCGGAGGTGGACCAAGCACATGTGAGGCAGGACGTTAGCAGTGTCTGCCACTGTGGGTATTCTCATTAATGAAGAGACATTTTGTCCTGGCTGAGTTTAAAAGACAGGTTCATGTAACTGAGTACTCATTGATCTACTTGCCTTACCCCTACTGGGCCCCTATCATCCCTGACTTCTCAGAACTACCAATGTACTTCCATTTTCTGTAAGGTTAATTTACAAGATTATATATGTGAGTGAGATCATACAGCCTTTGTCTTTCTGTGTCTGGTTACCTCCTTCAGCATGATTGCCAGTTCTACCCACATGGCTTCAAATGACAAGGTTTCACTCTTTTCTGAGGCAGCACTGTGTTCCCTTTAGTATATGCAGCACATATTCTATATGGGTTCATTGGTTTATATATCCCCAGATTGTGTCTGTTTTATTGCTTGGCTCTTCAGCATAGTGCTGAAATGACCATGGGACTGCAGACATCTGTTTAACATAATGATTTTGTTTTCTTTGGTTGTATATCTGTGAGCTGAATTGCTAGACTTTTGATAGTTGTAGTGTTATAAACATTTTCATATTGTTATGTGTTATGGCTGTGTCTAGGTGTCCCTCCAAAGCCTCATGCAGTCTTGGGGTGGCTTCTGGAGCTTGTGATTGACTGTGGGTGTGGACGCTGCAGCTGTCCTGGGGCAGGTAATGTGCATTACAGTGTAAGGTGGGAAGAGAGGCTGGCGACCTGCCGGAGCTGTTCCTTCTCTTTTTTGCTCTCAAGTTGCCCTCTGCCATGTGCTACTGTGCCCTGGAGCCAGCTGAGTATGGACTGAAACCTCCAGTAACTGTGAGCTACAAAAACCTTTCCTTCCTTCCTTCAAAAAAAAAAAAAAAAAAGACAGGTTCAAATCTCTAGTTTATCACTTACAAGTTTCAAGATCTTATACAAGTTGCATAACCTTTCTTAGATTTAGCTTTCCTTGTTCATAAAATGACCATGGGATTATTTTTCTCAATCATTTATAATAAAATGAGTTGTTTTATAAAGAACATGACAGGATGATAGATATGTCACCTATTATTATTAAGTAATATTAATAGAAAGGGTATAACCTTTGGAGTCAGGCTTGGCTTAATTTTCAGTCTTGTAGCATTACACTAACCTTGGACAGGTTACTTGACTTGCAGTTTCTGTTTTGTTTTTTTTCTCTCTAAAGAGAATAACACTGTGTGAAGCCATTTGCTAGTTTTATCTTTTCGGTAGCAAAAATAAAAGTTATCCTGGGGTGGCCTTTGAAGCATCTCCTCAGTTATGGCTCTGAGGTTTCAGGTGGCCTTTCTCAAATCCAGAAACTCTCCCTGGGTTTGTGGTACAGTGCAGACCCTGAAGCGATGTGCTCTGCTCTTCAGTTTTTGCTGGTACTGATTCTTCACCCACCATCCCTTGGACTTTCTCAGTCCTGGCCAAGACTCTGCATCTGATCTGCTCTACTAAAACCCAGCTCCCTAAAGTGACACGTAGAGTCTAGGCTGCTGCAGGGCTGGCTGCCTGGAGGGCATTCCTTTCAGCAAGGAGAGGAAGCTCAGTCTCCTGCCGGTGCCTTTGCGTGCCTTTGTGTCTGAGCTGGAAACATGGCCTGCGCCTGCGGAAACGTTGGCAACAGCTCAGTGGAAAGGACCTGGAGGTGGTTTCCATGGGTGAGGTGAGTCAGTCCTTTCTCTGCCTCCTTGGCATGTGAAGCGTGACGTGGTGTGGCAGGTGCTGGCTGGGCACCTTCCCACGTTCAACTATGAGCAGTCGAGTGCTCAGGGATATGTGACTAGAGGATAGAAGGACACCACCCACGGGACACTGTACTCTCCCACGCTGCCAGCACAGCTGTCCAACATGGTAGCCACATGCTGTGGTGGGGAGCATTTGAAATGTGGGTGAAAATCACATAAAATATACTGGTCAAATTATATTTTCTCTATTCTTTTTAGTATTTTTAACGCGGTGACTAGAAGTATTTTAAATTATATACCTGGCTCACATTGTGTTTCTGTTGGACAGGACTGGCCTCGGTTGGTAGAAGCATAAGGCAGCAGAGCTGAGCGGGGTCTCCTTGGTTCAGAGATGAGGGCCTGAGACATGAGGAGTTGAAATAACCTTTCCACAAACAGGAACACAGACCCCTTTTGTCTTGGCCGAGTATGCACAGAAGTTGGGACATTACGATTAGGACAAATTGCATAAAATGAGAATATGGGTTGAAAGTACATGCTTATACTACAAGACAGTCATAGCGATAAGATATTTTAAATGTGTAATAGTGTTTACTACTGTTTTTGACCTTCTCTGAGGAACGTAGAACAAGGAAGTATCTCTAGAGATTACTAGAGAAGCAGATTCCTCCTCACAGCCCCTAGTACCACCTGTTCCTGTCTGAGGCATATGTTGCTGAGGGGCGGGGACTGTCCTCTCTTTTTTTTCCCTCTACCTTTTCTTTCTTTCCAACTCCTTTCACTTTAGGATGTGAGAAAAAGACCCTGTAGTGGAAAGGAGTTATTCCCATCACATAGGCCTCAGGCTTGGTCCCTATCACCTGTCCTTCTGGAACTGGACAGAGATCTGGCCCCTTCCCAGCCTGTCTAGTCCCAGCTACTACTTCTTTTGAGAATTTGAGCAAACTGGAGGCTGGAACTGAGATTCTAGGTGGTGAAGATTTTCTGATCTGAGAGTCTGCCGTGTGGCTGGGCTTGTGCTCTGTGCTGTGTGTCTGCTACACTGGGCATGTGGTTGTGCCTGAGTGAGCCAAGGCCGGTGTGAGTATGGGCTATCAGGCAAAGTGGTCCCTCCTGGGCCCGCGTGAGTGTAGGGATGGCTCTGAACCCTCTAGGCCTAGGTGGAATCTGGGGAGGCTGTGCTGTGAAGATGAGGACCTCCCCGTGCAAATGTGGCTGTGGAAGGTCATGGTTGTGGCCATTATGCTTTAAGATGCAGCCTCATGTGGACTTTTTATTTCAAAACGTAGGGCATTTCCTACTGACACCAAAGGACTACAAGAAACTGCAGGAGGTCATTTTCATCTACTAGTTTTCCACCCTCCCTCTGTCCTTTTCTTCCTGCTCTATCTTTCTTTCCATCCTTTCTCCCTTCCTCTCTTTTCTCCTGTGTACCATATTTCAAGCTTACATAACTCTTGCTTTGAAGCAGACACTTTTTTGGAATCATTTGTCACTTATCTTTTCTCCCTTACGAACTCACCCCTCAAGGCATGATGGTAACTGACTTCCACTTCAGTGACTTCATTATGAACGTTCTTCGTAGCAGCGACTAGGTCTTACGCTACTCTGCAACTCATGGTTTCTGGGACCTTGTCCCCTCCATGAGTCCTGGTAGTGGACTATGATACAAGCAGCTATGCTGTATAGTACCTCCGGTCCGAGAAAAAGTGTGGGACAGAGCCAAGGGAATTCATAGCTTAGGTTTGGTTTTGGTGGGAACAGCGACAGCGGGTCAGGGAGGTGACCCTAGCCTGATGCTCTGCATCCGTATGGTCTGCTCTGTAGGAGGACCATCATAGACTCTGATGGTGCCACGTCTGGTCCGTAGCAGCTCAGTCTCTGGCCTGTGTGTCTGGGCTGGCTGTGAGACACTGAGGCACAGCTTGGTTGTCTCTGACACCAGTCTTTCCCTCTGTATAGGCCCAAGCATCTTGGCTGTCTGCAGCTCTCAGATAAGTCTCTGGTCCTACCAACAGGGGAGCCTCCAAGCCCTTGAGAGACTCATGGTACATTTTTAGGGCCAGTTGCCATGGGATCCTTTCTTCCCCCTCTGGCTGCTTGTTATGGTTTGGCCTATAATTAACCCAGTACTGGCTCTCTGAAGAAGAAATTTAGGAGTGTGTGTGTGTGTGTGTGTGTGTGTGTGTGTGTGTGCGTGCGTGTGTGTGTCTTAGGACCTAGTGACATGCTGAACCCAAGCTGTCCCCTTCCAAGGGTATGTCTAGGTAGGCCCACTGTCTAAACTCTGACCCTCCTGCCTATAGACCACGCCTAGGAATCAGGAGTTCCTAGCGCCAGTAGTGGTCTTACCAGTCTCTGTGCTTTTGTCAGGGTATCAGAACCCTCTGGGCTTTCTGGTCACAAGTGTGTCACTGAATCTATATGGCCTGTAGAGCCCTCCTGAGGTTCTCAAAGCCTTGGTAAGATAACAACAACTCCTCTCTGCTCTCCACAAAAACCCAGTCACCTTGGCTTGGTCTTCATCATCTCTATATTTGACCTCACTTGACCCTTGCCAATCTTAAATTCCTTTTCCCTCCCACCCTGAATTCACTCGGCTGTGCCCCCAAAGCCAGCACTGATCCCTTCACAGTCTCTCAGACCCAGGGTGAATGTGGTGACCCATAATAGTCCGATAGCTCAGCAGATTAAAGTGCCTGCTTAGGCAGATGCAGGGACTCAGGTTCAATCTCCAACAGGCCATGCCAGCTCTGCCCCCAGGGCACGCGGAGAAGGCAATGACCCTGGGCATGGTGGTGCACACCTGCAAATCTGGCACTTGGGAGGCCAAAAGCAGGAAGGTCACTATGACTCTTATCTGTGTAGGCAGACCCTGTACTAAATAAATAAATAAATAAATAAATAAATAAATAAATAAATAAATAAGAGCAGAGCCTGCTGCCCAGCAGGCACTCTGTGGGCAGCAGCTTTTACCCTCTTTGCTCTTAGTGCCCACTGATGTTTTTCAAAGCCTCCTCACCTACACAATCGCACAACCAACTCCCACATCCACACAATCTACAGTACTCTCACCAAAAATATCTCAGCAGGCTGTACCAGTTAGATAGATCTAAGCCATGAGACACCACACAGGGTAATTGATTCTGATTCTTTAAAGACACCAATGACAGGATAGCCCCTTAAAAAAAAAAAAAAAAAGATTAGCTCCAGGATTTTAAAACAATAGTAGAAATAATATTATTGGAACAATTAGAGAAATTTGATTGTGGTCTCTGGGTTAATCTACTAGGGCTACCATGACAAAATAGCATGCAGTGGATGGCCTACATAACAGAATGTGTTTTTCATCACTGTGGAGGGTAGAAGTCTATAATCAAGGCATCAGAGGACTTGGTTTCTTGTGGGGCCTCTGTCCTCTGTCCACTGAGTCTCCATATGGTTTTCTCTCACTGTGAATTTGTGTCCTACTTTCTTCTTATAAGGACACTGGTAATACTGGATTAAGACCAACACATATGGTCTCATTTTCTCCTGATGACATCTTTTAAAAGCCCTTCCTCCAAAAATAGCAACATTCTGAGGTGCTGGAGACTTGAATATATTAGCTTGTGAGGACATAGTTCAGCCCACAGCAGGTAGGATATTCATGCATTTATTTATTTATGCATTATACATTTTTATAAACTTATTGGATAGGACATTATTGTTATAGTAAGTGTGCTTGTCCTTAGAACAAACATACTGAAGTGTTTAGGAGTGAATAGACAATGTTTGGAACTTTCAAGTGATGCAGGAAATAACTGCAGAGGTAAAATATGACAAATGTTAACAACTAGAAAACCTGGCTAAGGAGTAAAAGGCATTCTTTGTGATAAACCTTTCTTTCTTTTTTGTATTTAGTGCACAGGGTCACTGCGTAGTAAGACTCTGTATTTAGTCTACAGAGTCTTACTAACACAGGTCCGACTGTGTAGTGAGACCCTGTTTTCAGCCTTCCAAGTGCTAGGATCACAGGCGTGCCCACCAAGGCCAGTCTCGATCGCTGTCTCAGTGCACCCTGGGGGCAGGACTGGCACAGCAGGCTGGAGATCGAAGTCCAACTCCTGCATCTGCCTAGGCAGGTCCTTTAATCTGCTGAGCAATCTGCCCGGCCCTGTGATAAATTTTCAATTTGTTATAGCTTTGAAAATTCAAAGTAAAAAATTGGAAGGAACAGATCTTATTTTATTAATCCTCAAAGTCTCTGACCTCCAAGATATGATGCTGGGTCCCTGCTGTGTGCTTAGACAGTATTCTTTTCTGTTTTGTTTACCTCCATTTATTCTGTATTTGGGTTTTGTTTGACCACTGTCTGCTCAAGTTCCTCAAGGATGAAAATTGGGCTGCTGGGCTTGTGTCTGTACCTCAACACCACCCTGCAGCAGGGCTTGGTGCTCAGGGGTCCTGATGAACAATGAATTGATGAACACAGGTTGGCCCACTCCAGGTTGGATCTCCAGTCACCAACCACTCTGCATCCTGCATAAGGGCAGCCAGCCTCCCATGAGCTGGAGATCAAATTCAGACCATCTTCACCAAGCAGACGTAGTCTCTGGGGTTACTAGGTAACTCCTTTTAGAAATCACTTACCAGGTTTTTGGAGTACTCAGCTCTTAGTTTCAGGTCCTTCTTGTCTCAAACAAAGAATCAAATGAAACAAGCCAAAAACAGTGAGAAAGTTTATTTGAAAAGTGAAGGGTGAGTGAAAAGCTGGCTCTACAGAACGAATGTGGGCCAACCAAGAGAGGAAAATGTAAAGAAGCAAAAATAAAATTACATGCTGGGTCTGGAAACACAGGGCGGGCTGCTGTGAAGAGGCACAAGAGTGGGCCTTTCATGGCATCTGTGTGCTTTTATGTTACCCATACCTGAAAGGAACAGTGAGAACCTTCCCTTTGGGTTCCCGAGGGTTGGTGACACGTACATTCTGGGATGCAGCCACGCCGCACCCCCCAGCCAGTCTGAGCCATGTCCTGTCTCCTCTCTCAGACCTGCATTTGACTTGGGAAAAGTATGCTTTAAAAAGTGCATCAGGAGCCGGGCGTGGTGGCGCATGCCTGTAATCCCAGCACTTGGGAGGCTGAGGCAGGAGGATTGTTGTGAGTTCGAGACCAGCCTGAGCTACAAAGTGAGCTTAAAGCCAGCCTGAACTGCATAGCGAGACCCTGTCTCAAAAAGACAAAATAAATAAATAAATAAAATAAATAAAAAAAAAATAAAAAGTGCATCAGGGATCTTTCGTTGGGCTGTTTCTTGGCAGACGCCCTTAAGTCACTGCTCATGGTGTGATGGCCTCAGTCCTTCAGAGGCAAGAAGACCACGCTCACTTTGAGGCCAACTGAAGATGCTCATAGAATCACCTCAGCTGGAGGGAACCACTGAAGTGCGCTAGGACTCCTGATGACATCTTCCTCAGCCCCTACCTGCTGGGGACTATAGCAGCAGCAACCTCTGGAGGGTCTCTCCATTGCACCCCACTTCACCTCCCACAACAGCAAGGGTTTTTTTCTGTTTTTTTTTTTTAACTCACAAGTCAGCCCACATCACACACTAAAGGTTTTCTATGCTCCTTGGAAGCCTTTCCTCAAGTGATATTTTGGATAGATCCCAAGCAACCTTTGGGTTGTTATTCAAACCTCAGCTCAAAGTCATCTCAGAGAGTTCGTTCCTGATCACCTCAACAAGGAAGCACCCTGTGCCTTGCCCATCATTATTTTTGATCTCAACAATCTGTAACCGTTCATCCGCTCCCTGGTTTCTTGTCAGTCTCTCCCACCAGACCACATCACATGAAGGCAGAGCCTTTTGGCTCATGACGAACACCTGTGACCAGCATGGGCTTAGGAGGTGCTAGAGAAACTAACCTTATTTATTGAATGAAACCGTACATAGATAATTTGAAGGAATCTGACTACCACCGTTCTGCGCTGAACAGAGATCACATTAAAACTTGTTCCCCAACTACTGTGTTTGTATATCTGCTAGAAATGTATAATCATGGGTTGGTAAGGCCCAGCAACTACAGCACAATCTGTAACTCCCGTCATTATTCAGCCCTGAGCTTGACGAATAGCTGAGGCCCATAGCTACAATTTATAATTCCCAATCATTATTCACCCTGTTCTTGACAAATTGCAGCTCTCTGTCTGTTCTCAAGCCCTGTCCTGAAGGAGAGCCACAACTTTTTGTACTGAACTCTCTCCCTCAAAAAATCCCATTGTGAAAAAAAAAAAAAATCCCATTGTGATTTTTTTTTCCTTAAACAGTTCTCAGCCTTATACCTATGACTCTATAAAAGACCCTTCCTCTGAGAGTAACTGGTCTGATCTCTAGCGCCAGAGTATTCCCTCTCAGGTGTGTTCTGAAGGTAAACTTGTTCCGTTCAGCATGTACCTTTTCCTTTTTTCCTAACACCATTGTCTTGTGTCTTTTCCTGGTCTAATAAGCTTTAGAGCTGAGCAAACAAATAGAAGCCCAAAGAGAGGGGCAGGGCTTGAGGAACGGACTGTTGGACTCCGTTCCATTCTCAGCCGGCCTGTTGGTGGCACAGCCTGCATAAGGTCCTATCTGCTAACCCCACCCCACTGAGGGTCACAAAAAAATGCTGTTCTCCAGGGGCCCCAAAGTGTAACTTTTAGATGTTTCCACTGCCTCGGGGATGGGATCTGATGCCACATGTGGAGTCCCTGACTTCTCTCTGAACTTGAAGTTTTTGGAGAAAGGAGCTATGAGAATAAAACCACTGGACATCAACATGTAATTTCTTGCCAAATGCCACAGTGAATTCAGGCCCCATTACTTGCTTTTACAGATTTGAGAAGATCCTGAAATCACTAAAAACTTTTCAAAATAACTTTTTTTTAACAAAAAAATAATTGAACACAGATTAAGTCAAATAATACTAACAAGATTATAATTTTTTAAGTAAAAACACATACTTAATTTTGTTTAATACTAAGCCAACGGGTGTACTATCATGACATTCATTTTCTTGTATAACATTTTCAGTTTCCTGGGGATATTGCGGCTTTTTTTTTAAACATATTTCTTTGAACCTTTGGGTAAGGCTTGCCATGTTTTCCACTATGCAACAAAAGTGTTTCTCAATACAATTTTTCTACCTGCTAGTGTCTATGTTTGATACTTTTCCACAGGTGGTGCTTCTGGAGAATTCTTCCTTTCCTTTCATTCTTCCCTAGAATCTGTGGCTCCCTAGGTTTTCTGGCCACAGTTAATGAAACAAGCAAAGCTCAGAAGCTAGGGACAGCCATATCTCCACTCTTCCTTGAGGGTTTGACTTCCACACCTGTGTTCAGCCACCTTCCCTTATAGGTTTCCTTCAAAGGATTTTGCCAAGCCAGGGGTGGTGGTATATTCCTGAAATCTCAGGGACTCGAGAGGATTGCAAGTTCAAGGCTAGCCTGGGTAACAGTGAGACCTTCTCTCAAAATAAGTAAGTAAGTAAGTAAATAAATAAATAAATAAATAAATAAATAAATAAATAAGGCTGTAGCTGTAGCTCAGTGGTAGAGCACCCCTGGGTTGAATCCCAAGTCCCGGAAAAAAAAAAAAAAAAATAAGAATTTGTCATGATTTCTCTGTGGACCAAAAAAGGAAAAGGTAGGAGAAGGGAATATGATATTACTAGACTTTGCCCTGATCTTACCATTGTCATAACTGACAGTGTCATTGCATGGAGTAGTTCAGGCAGGATTTTGGGGGTGTTTGTCAGGTTGTTACTATGATAATTTTTTTTTTTCTTTCTGTATTTAGAACAAGATCTACAGGGTCTATAGTGTCTCACTATGTAGATCAGACTCATAGTGATTCTCCAGTTTTCAGCCTCCCAAGGACTGCACACCCAGTCTCAATTGCTCTCTCAACCTGCCCTCAGGGCAGGGCAGGGACAGCCTGTGGAGGGGGGAACCTCACCCCCATCCCCACCCACCCCTGTGCTCTGCCTAAGAAGGCACTTTAATTCACTGAGCTACCAGGTGGGCCCAAGATAGATTTTATAGTGGCCCATTAAGTGTGAGGGAGACTAGCACAGCCATATCGAAAGCAGGTCCTCTGCCCCTTCATCCATCACCCAGATTTCCCTAGATGTGGAATTATCTGTCTATATTTTGTGATACGACAGTAAAACTCAGACCTCAGAAAGAGTGGAAAAGGTCTTACTTGATTAATTCAAAGGCACCAGCACCACCCCATGGCACCTCATGACTGAGAATTTGCCCAGATATCCGCAAGGGCCACTGAAGTCTCTCTGCCTGTGGCTGATTGGTCCAGAGGTTGGACCAGAATGGTGGCACTCTTGAGCCTGCTGAGGGCGCCCTACCATCTAGTCTACATGGGGGGAGGAGAATCTTCTCCTTGGAGCTCATCTGCCCTCCGAAAAGAATTTACAGAAAGATTCACCAAGGCCGAGGCTCTTTGGGTTTTGCAGGACATTGCATACCATTTGATCTAAGTCAATGTCTCTCTCCTGTCTATCTCTCTGGCTTTCTCTCCTTTTCTATTTTTGGGTACCACCCTTACCTCCCTTTGTTAGTCCTTTGTCTCTTTTTGTTTGGCTGTTCTTTCACAGACCAAGGAAGCACTAAAACAGTACCATGAACCTTGACCCTTAGAGGTCTGAGCTGGAAACTTTCCTCGGTATTAACTCTGTAGATGTGTATGTGTTCATGTTGAGGTAGTTTTGAATAATTTCATGTTACATGGAAGAGGAGGGGTCCATTTTCTCAGTAGGACATAGCCTCATCAGTGAGTGAATTTTCCCTGAATTAGCAACCTGCATTTTACCCTACAGGTTCTGTCAATGACTATGACCTTGATCTTGTTCTTAATATTTTTTGAAAGTAGTTTAAACTAACTGTCATTTAAATTGATATTATAACCATGCAGAGAAAAACAAAGCACTAATCCAAGAAATGTCAATACAGTACACTAACTGCATACCCTAGGTGGGATAGAATCCAAAGATCACAAAACTGCAAAAGCTTCACCTTTACTTAGGCAATTTGTGGCTAATGATGATTGTGGTAGGGTAGTTCCCCAAATATTTTATGTATATTATAGCAAATGAGTCAATAGATTGGTATCATAGGGAACTAAGGTTTAACTGTGGGAGATGTGAACAAGGAATATGGGAAGGAAGGAATAATTTGTGGTGTTATTAGAATGGGAAGTATTTGTTCAAATGCACACTTTAAAAACACAGAGATGTTTCCTAGTTCATTCACTCCAAAGGCCTAGAAACAATGCAAGTCCAGTGGTACTGAGTCTCAACAGAACTAAAAGTCTTTGGACAAATGATTTTTCCCCAGGAGAGGGAAGCAGAAATACAAAGTGAATCAGGAATGTCTTTAATAGACCAGAGAGTAAGAAGATGTTTAAAAACTGATGGGATGTCCAGCAGACACGGGAGCCTTCTGTAAGAAGTTCATGTGGGTTAGTTTGGGTTGAGTGGCACATCAAAAAAGGATGACAAAGGAAATAAGTAATGTATTAATTTTAAAAATCCATGAGTCTATTGGGATACTGCTGCTACTAACAATAAAGTATGATATGAGATCAGATGTCTCTTTTTTATAGAGTAATTCCACAAAGCAAATGTAAAAGGAACACTAGCATAAAAAGTCATCATTTTCTAGAAACCTGTATCAATCACAGAAGTTAATAAAAGTTCATTAATGGGGGGCCAGGGAGATGGCTCAGTAGAATAAGCACTTCCCTAGCAAGCACAAAGGCCTGAGTTCAATCCCCGGTTCAAGAAAAAAAAAAAAAGTTCATTAATGGGTAATCAACAACTAGATAAAACCATTAGGGAACAAGGTATTTACATAGTGTCAAAATATCAGTCCATCAATGTCCACATGTTTGTTAAAGAGGAGAAAGTACTTTTGTGCCAAATGATCAAATTAACAGCATCTCAAATGAGATAAGTTGATCTTGATGGGGGCAGCCCACTCGGGTCCCCCTTCTGTTCCTCTCTTGGACAGAAGCTTTCTTTTCCCCAGTAAATACTCTGCTCTTTCATTCCACAATAGAGAGTTATCTGAAGAAGTTGTCGACCATAGCCATTTACAACTCAACTTAATATTATGGCCCCATGATGTATACTTCATTTTTATACTTTTCTGCTGGATGGTTAAGACCTAGATAGAACAAGACTTATATACCAACACATGTACTTTATGTTTCTTATGAGGTCAGTGAAGTCCCCTCAGGGTTTATCTTCTAGTCCTGTACCTTATTCTGTAGATTCTTTGTCTGTGTCATCCATGTGGATGAGTCACGGCCAATGCTTGACCAGTTGGCTCTCCGTGAGAGCCTGAGAGAACATTTTCTCTCCATGTGACTCTCCCCAGGCACACTATAGAACTTCAGTCTCCTCTGTGGCTCCATAATCTCCTTGTTCAGAAAATTTGGAGCTCAACTGAGTTTCATGATGATGCAGTACAGGTTCTCCTATGTCCTGAGTCTTCGCTGACCCTGAAAGGCTAGGGCCAAAATGTTGGCTGACCTTGTGGCTCTTTTATTTCTCCAACTTTGATCTGTAAACTTAGGTTGTTAACCATCCAGAAGAAAAGCTGATTAGTATCCTGCAGCATATGCTGTTCACTTTGCCTTATGGGACTCAATTGATTTTAGTTGTTGTTGTACATTTCCATTTGTATTTCTGCTTTTCGTTTCTTATACTAGGGAGACTATACAATATTTACACATGTGTGTCTGGTTTATTTCACTTATGAGTATATGTTCAAGTGGCATCCACTTCAGTATAAATGCTTCAAACTTATCATTCTTAATAGCTAAGTAATATCCCATTATATAAAAATACCACATCTTTTTCAACCATTCCTCATGTGATGGACATCTTGGCTGTTTCCAAGGTTTTGCGATCACAAATTGTGCTGCTATAAACATAGTACACGTATATCACTATGATACAATGTTTTCAGTTCCTTTGGGAAAATTCCCAGTAAGGGGATAGCCGGCTTGAATAGGATTTCTAGTCCTACTCTTTTGAGGAGTCTCCACACTGATCTCCACAATGGTTGTACCAGTCTACATTCCCACCAGCAGTGGATAAGTGTTCCCTTTTCCCCACAACTTTTACAACATTTGTTGTTGGTTGATTTCCTTATGATAGCCATTCTTTCTGGAGTGAGATAGTATCTCAGTGTTGTTTTTATTTGCATTTCACTAGCAATGTGGATCATTTTTTCATATATTTATTTGCTTCTTTAATTTTGTCCTCTGAGAAGTATATATTCATCTCAGATGCCCTTTCTGAATTGGGTCTTTAAATTTGCGGGCCCTGTTATATCTTAGTTCTTTATATATTCTAGACAGTAGACCTCTGTCTGATTGCTTATTAGTTAAGATTTTTTCAAAATTTGTGGATTGTCTTTTCACTCTGTTGACAATTTCTTTTGACATGCAGAAGCTCCTTAAGAAAAGTTGATCCCAGTTGTTGATTCTTTCAAGTGCTTCCCGTGTGAATATATATTTGTTCATGAACTCTTTACCTACCCCTATGTCTTCAAGAGTTCCTCCTACTTTCTCTTCCAAGAGATTGAGTGTTTCTGTTTTAATGTTTGGATAACTCACTATTGTTGTGGAATGCTGGACTGAGTTGGATTGTGTTGTCAAGTTCAAGCACCTAAGTTAGTTGAATGACAATGGAGTGCCCATCTCTGACAGGTGTAGACAAAGGAAGGGGTATAGAAAGGAAGTATCATGATGTGTGTGTATGGACAGTACAGTTGGGATAGATAACGCCATGCTTCTACATAATTCTATGAGAGGCAAGATTTGAACTAATGGTGGTTGGACAGGATATTATGTCAGCTTCCAGTACTATGGACAGCCACTACTAAAATAATAAGGTAGAAAGTATTAATTATTGAATCTTTGATGTAATTCAGGTATAAAAAACAAGATACACAAACAGCTACACTCTCTTTATTTACTGACAAGAGACATACGGTATAATAATGTCTGTAAGTATAATATCATGTATGCACCTTCTATGATATCAAAACATTATGAAAAGTTTGCAATGTATTAATTTATCAAATCCATCTTGTCAAGGTATCTTAAAACTGTCTCATTGATATTTGTACTTCAGTAAAACAAAAATTAAAAAATAAAATAAAAAATACTCTGCTCTTAAAAAAATTGATCATGATATGAGATACCAAGAAAAACATAAAATCACCTCTTTTATATTCCTGCCTCAATGTTCAACTTGCACCTAGTAACAAAGAAGCAATCAGACAAAACTGAGAAACATTTTATAAGTAACTTGCCTGTATGGTTTAAATTTATCAGTGTTTTAAATAGAGAAAAAAAAATAATTATTATTATTATTATATATTTTGGCATGACACTGGGCATTGCACCTAGGATCTTTACACCAAACTGTTTATGTCCCATCTCTTTTTAAATTTTGAAATAAAATTCTCACTATGTCTAAATCAGCCAGGCTGGGCTCAAACTTGGGATCTTCTTTGTCTCAGTGTTCCAGAGTGCTGTGATTATAAGCAGAGACCATCATGCTTGGCTGAAAAAAGACTTTTGTGACAACCAAATGCAAAGCATGCTACCCTTTCATCTGCCCAGATAACAGCTAGGAGGAAAGTAATCAGCCTTGAAAACTATCGATCAAAAGAGGTCAACCCTAAGGCAGGCCTTACCTGCCCATCAGGCTAGCCTTGCCTTACCTGTCTAAGGCAGTGCTGGGCTGATTGCAGCTGGCGTGTTTGATTTCTTGTTTTCAAGGCTGATTATTTTCCAGCTGGGTCTTATTTTCAGGGGAACACAGTGCTGCGTTGTACCACACACCTACCCACACATATGCACACACAGAAATGGAAAGGGCATTTTGGGAAAAACACAGAAAATTTCAGTATGAATTCCATATTATATAATAGCACTATGTTAATATTAGATTTGAGGGTGCTAGGCCAGCAAGATAGCGCAGCGGACTAACGGACCTGCGTAGGCAAGCTTAGGCAAATGCAGGGACCATGGTTTGACTCCTGGCACCACAAGCTGTGCCAGCCCTGTCTCGTGGGTGGACTGAGCTGACCAGAGTCCGAGTACAGTGGCACAGGCCTGTAATCCCAGTGCTAGGGAAGCTGAAAGCAGGGGACCTCCATGAGCCCAAGCTGAATGGTGAGACCCTGCAACAACCAAATACATTAAAAAAAAAAAACCTAAAAATAAAAATAAATTTGAAGGTTCTGGTTATATTGTGCTTAGAAAGCAAAATGTCTCTATGTTTTGGAAATAAATGCAGAAATATTTGCCTACAAAGTGCTATGATGTCTGCTACTTATTTTCTGGTGATTTGGGAAGGGAGGAAAAAGCTTTTATATAAAGAAATGGAAGAAGAGAAGTAGCTCTATATGCATATGATAAAATATTAACTGAACTTTCTAGACAAAGAGTGTATGCATACAAGTTGCCCTATTTCTTTTCAACTTTTCTGTAGGCATGGACAATTTGAAAATAAATGGGTTGGCGGTACAGCTCAGTGATAAAGTACTTGCCTAGCATTCACAAGGATCTAGGGTTAAATTCCCAACCCTAAAATAAAATAAAATAAAAATTTTAGGGCAAGCAAGCTTTATGCTAGATGCAACTGCTAACATGCACACTTTCTGGGAACAGAAAAATTACCCAAATTTTCTCTTTTAAAAGTCCACCTTTCTCTAGTTGATCTCTCTAGTCCCCCTATGACCTGTTGGGTCAGAAAACACTCCTTGAAGGACTGAGTTTACTTCCCTTCTTGGAACTAGGATTTCTGATCCTATCCCACCCAGGTCTTGCCTCTAAAGTGAGTTTATATAAATCCTGTCTCCACCATGCTCAAATATTTCAGTGGAATTTCCTATAATTCTAAGATGAAGTTCATGGCTGTATGTCTTAAACCACAGCTTCTCTTAGCAGCACTCTCAGGACTTGTTAAATCACAGATCTCTGGGCTCCATATCCCAAGTTTCTCTCAGTCAATTCAAAGTGGGCCACAGAATCCACATCTTGAGAGAAATGGGCATTGAAATCATAGAGCAAGTCACCTTTGAGGAACTTTCCCATTCTTGGTACATCTCCACTTAAGAACTAGGAAGAAATTTCTCTTGATCATCCCAGCCATGTGAAGGTAAATTTCTTTGACCTTAGATTCAAAGGGGGATGTCAAAAGTAATACTTACTGCTTCTGAGTAGGTTAAGCAATGGAGCCACAACTTGGGTCTTGAGGTTAGAAGGGTTAGCAGGGTACTTTTACATGTTGCAGACGCTGGGTGTTTGATCAGGAATGTGGTTTGGATGTCTTCCAGGCAGTGGCTGCCTGTTCCAGGCTGGCAGGTTCTCAGTGTGGCCCAGCCCTGGTCTCCCTTGGCTTCTGAGAGTAGTGTCTCTGCTGTGTGGGAAGGAAACTGTCTAGGTGGAAAAGTACACCAAAGCACCGAGCCTGCGAAGGCAGACGGCCCAGAGGTGGTTAGAGTTCAACAGAAATTAGCAGTGGTCTACTTTTCCTTTGTGACCATTTTAGGAGTAAGAGTGTGAACTCCAGAAAGCTGGGACCACATCCTCTACTTATCAAGTTCCTTCTGGAGATGCTGGTTTAAATTCTCTAGCAGGAAACCTAACTGGTCTGCCTCAATTTACCAAGCCTAGCCGTATTAAATGGCCACTTCAATGTGGGCTGTAGTTTTTCTTTTTTTTTTTAATAGAGACTTTTCATTTAAACTTTAACTTTGTAAATACTGAAGTGTGTAACTAAAGCCAATAAAATATGGGTTTGAATATTGAAAAAAAAAAAATAAAAATAAATGTGCATTGCTAGATAGCTGATGGAATGGTTGCTCCTGAGCCCTGTGGGTGTTTAGCTATGCACCTATTGTACCTCACGAAAGGCAGTATAGGGAGGCTCCCCAAAAGTAAAAACAGGACCCAGGAACCCAGACTCTTTCTCCTCCTCTGCATCCTCCTCTCCCCTCTTCCCCCCTCTTCCTCCTCTTCCCCTTCTTCTTCCTTCTTCTTCTTGTTCTTGTTCTTCTTCCTCTTCCTCTTCCTCCTTCACCTCTTCCTCTTCTCCTCCTCTTCCTGTATTATTATTATTATTATCATTATCATTATTATTATTATTATTATTATTATTATTTTGCAGTACTAGGGATCAAACTTGGGACTTTCGCTTGCCAGGCAGGCACTTATGCTGCTGAGCTATCTCCCTGGCCTTACCAGATTATTTTTTTAAAAATATTTTTTATTTTATATTGTGCCTATGAGCACAAATGAAAGCAAAATAGAGAGAAGAGCTTTCTAGTGAGTATTCTTTGCATCCTCAATGGCTTTTGAATTTACAAGGAATCCCAACTACTGAGTTCAGAGGAAGCTTGTATCAGGGTGGTCATTTGTTAAGTATTGAAAAACAAAGCACTTCCTTGACAACTTTCAGCATGAGCTCATGGTGGACCATTGGTAGGCAATGTCCTGCTGATGTCCTACTTAGCATATATGTCTGTTTAAAATAGAATTGAAGGATTAGCAAAGTGAGATTTTGGTTTAATCCAGCTAGAGAGGGTGGTGGGACCATAGAAAGGTACAAAAAGGTATAAAATTAAGTTTGGAATGTTCTTGAGAGGAAACAGCCAAGTATTTCATCCTAGGAGCCCCAGAAGGATAATGAAGAGGTGGAATACTTGGTACTGCAGGAAGAGGAGGGCCCGTTAGGCAGCTGCTGTGCTCTGATCAGTAGGTTTTGCAGAGTTGGCAATGGACAAGACAACTAGACCTGTGCTGACAGGGAAGGCAGGTGAGCAAGACTTCGGAGTCAGATAGAAACTTCTAAACTGTTGGATTAAGACTCAGCTTTCTTGTCTGGATCATGGAGATAATATCTATCTCTATTTCTTAAAAGTTATTAGGAGAATTGAATGTTATCTATGAAGTTGAAATATGAGCTATTGTCAAACGAACTATGATCATTAGCATAACTATTCAGAAAACATATTACCATGCAAAACTAGACTTGGGTTTGCCATTCAAAACTGCATTTCCTTCCCAATGAGCAGAAACCTGGAGAATAGGGGCTGGGAGATAGCTTAGTAAAATAAGCACGTGCCTAGCAAGTATAAGGTCCTGAGTTCAATCCCCACTACCTCAGAAAGAAAGAAGAAAGAAAGAAAGAGAGAGAGAGAGAGAGAGAGAGAGAGAGAGAGAGAGAGAAGAAGAAAAAGAAAGAAAGAAAGAAAGAAAGAAAGAAAGAAAGAAAGAAAGAAAGAAAGAAAGAAAGAAAGAAAGAAAGAAAGAAAGAAAGAAAGAAAAAGAAACCTGGAGAGTAAAAATATTTTGCTACCTCCCTTAGGGTTTTTCCTTCTTTCTAGAATTCTCCTTAATCTAGGCTCAAAGTTTTATCCTGGAGTTCAAGGCTAAAACTCCTGGGAAAGACAAGACTTGAGTCAGATTTCACACTAACTTTCATTTTATTTTGTGTATGTATGTGTGTGGAACCAGGGATTGAACTCAGGCCCTTGTGCTTTCCAGGGAAGTGCTTATTCCACTGAGCCATCTCCCCAGCCCCTACACTAACTTTCTATATAACTGCTTTTTTAAAATGACTGCTTAAGATTTTTTTTTTTTTTTGGTGAGTACCCACTCTTTAATGCAAAGACTAATGTTTACTTCTTCAAATGGTTCAACCTCACTAAAACATAAGCCCTTAGCAGACCCCTAATAAAAGACCAATTTGTAAAACTGGGCCATGTTAATGTTTATTCTATTAAATACATAGTTTTCTTGAATATAGTCATGAGAGTTGTTCAGCAGTATTCGAGTTATGGTTTTCCTGATTGATCTGTAGTCTTCAATCAGTGTAAGAAGTTACTGTATAAAACATCTGTCAAACTAGTAAGACTGCACTGATGCCTCCATCACTTTCAGGATTGTTGCTTACCTGGGCGTATTTACCCCAATAGCCTTGCCTCCTTGCGTCACAAGGCCCACCTCACTCACATTCACCTCAATCACTGTCCCTTTGGTAATAAAACCCAAAGTTGTATGCAATGGCAATGAAGGATTCCTTTTCACACAAAGTATTGACAGGCAAAAGGTGGCTTTCAGTTCAGGATGTGTTACATGGGCCTTCTTAAAACAGAAGCCCATTGGCCTAATGAATCTTTCATATTTAGATGGCTTTCTTGTAAAGCCATCTCCAACAAAGCACACTTTAGTAACCATCCTCTTCCATGCCTTCTTTTTTCTCTTTCCAGTTTGACTAACTTTTAATACTTCCACTTCTCCTTGGGCATGAACTTTGGGCAGAGAACTTCCCATTTTCCCACCTCATTTTTGTTTAATCATGTTGAAAAGTACTTTTGTACAAACTGTCCTCTTATGCCACTGACCGATCTCTCCAGCCCTGGGTATAGAATTCTGAGGGGAAGGTAAGGAAAATGTTCTAAAATTGATTGTGGTGATGGTTGTACAATTGAACAAACATGGAAAGTCCATTGAACTGTATACTCTGAATGGGTGAATTGAGCTGGGATATAGTGTCATACACATGTAATCCAGTACTCTGGGAGACTGAAGAAAGGAGTATCATAAATTTGAGCCCAACCTGTGCACCTTAGCAACTTAGTGAGATCCTGTCTCGACATTTAAAAAAAAGGAAAAAAAAAAAAAGCATTGTGACATTGGGACATCTCAGTGCAAAGGCTGGCCCCAGATTAAGTCCCAGTATTATACACGCACACTGAATTATATATGTGAATTCTGTTTCGATAACATTGTTATAAAAAGTAGCAAGTATAATAGACATGAAATCCAGGAAGGGTCTGTATTCATAGGGCCTGAGGTAGGGACAGGGAACTTGGAAGAATGAGGTTGAAGTAGCCTGGAGCAAGCTGGAAACCTCCTAGTTGTGGCTTTCACTTGATTGCACATGGTTGGTAGTAGACATTGGTATTCTTGATTTTCAAAAGTCATACTATATAACTTCAATATATTCTTATGTAGGTGTCAAATAATCTATAAAAAGCATTATGTATCCGAAGACAGAATAAAATAAATCTCATTCCCTTTACCCAGCTTCCCAGTGTCCCACTTTCACCATAGCCACTATTTCTTACATGTTCTTCTAGAAAGTCATTGTGTTCACCAACATGACAGCATGTCCATATCTTTTTTCTTTTCTTTTTTTCTTTCTTTTTTTTTTTTTTTGACATGGGCTCTTACTGTGCGGCTTAGACTCATAGTGATCCTCCTGTCTCAGCCTCCCCTGCACTGGGAGTGGGCCACCACTGGCTGTTTGGGGCCAGCACAGTGCTCCTGGGATTCCGGGGCTCATATAGCATATGGTACCAGGGATTGAACCTGGGTCCTTGCACTTGTCAAGCAGGTTCTGAGGTCACCGACCTACCTCCCTAGCCCCAGGATATCCATATTTTGAAGTGGCTGTACACTAAGCATATTGTTCTACACATTGCTTCTCAAAACCCATGCACTTTGAAGAATGTTTCAAACTTGTATGACGTATTGGGTTAATGGCTGAGAGACTTTTAAGTTTTATTTGAGAAGAAAGCATGTTCTGGAATCTGACTACACTTGACCAGTCTCACAGCTTGTTCCTTGGCTTAACTTCTGTCCTCCTCCTCTGTGCCCTGTCCTGCATTCTATTTTTTCTAGCCATAACCTACTATATATGTGTGTGTGTGTGTGTGTGTGTGTGTGTGTGTGTGTGTGTGTATGTAGTTGTTTTTCATTCATCTCCTCTACTAGACAATAAGGTTCACAACAGCAAGGATTTGTTTCATGTTTGTTGAATTATTGAACGAATAAATGAATAAACACTTGGCTAGAAATTCAAACTCTATGCTATAAAACCTTTAGCAAGTTACTAAATCTTGTGGTGACTTCATCTGCACAACAGTATAATAGTAATTAGGATTATATAAATGCATGGTTCTAAAAACTTAGAATGTGGCTTAGCAATAGGAACATTCATTATATGTGGGCTCTTAATATTAGAATATCCCAAAGTATGGATGTTTCATAATCTCTGTAACTATTCTATTAGTTTCCAAGCAGGGCTGCAATGCAGAACTTGGTATATAATGCCATTTCACACATGAGCAGATTTATCTGTTGGATGAATTTCTAGAAACGGGGTTGGTACTTCCAAAGGTACATGCATTTGTAATTGGGAGGGATAAACTAATTTAAAAAGATAAGTAATGATGTGCAGAACTGGACCACACTGGAAAGTGCTGGCCCCTGACACTAGTCATGTTTATTTAGTCACTAAGCTGTGGAGCTAGGCCTTAAAGATGTGGTGGCAGTAATTCCTTTTGCAGGTAGGAGGCTGAGCTATGAGATTTGAAAGGTCCTGCAGATCTGGAATATAAGAGGACGTTCTGTACTATTACTGGCTGAGTGCCAGACATATTTGCAATGTGAAAATGAAAACCTAAAACATTCCATTTTCCATCCAATTGATAGTGATGTGGAGAAATACTCTTATTTTTAAACTAAGAGTATATTTTTTAGGTACATTATAGTGTTTAAAGTTTTTTGCTACATTTTTTGGAACCTTTTAAAGATATTTGATGTACAATTTTGAAAATGTCCAGCATACCTTAAAAAAGTATAGTCCACTATTTGAAGTTTCTATATACAAATTCAACTTTTATATAATGTTTGGGGTGGGAGGTGGGTTAAGAAATATTGTATTTCATTTCTCTCTTTTTTTAAGCTTTATTGGCTCTTTTTTTTTTCCTGTTGAGTCTAGTCAATAATCCACATTCTACAGGCACTCAGATGTCAAAATGTTTCAAAAATATATAGAAAATAAAGAAATGAATAGAAGCGTCCTTGTTCTTTAAATTATTTCTGTGTTACCCTGAACTGTAAGTGAACCCTTTTTGCTTATAAAAGAAGCAGCTGTTCCTGCAATTGAAACCATGGTTCATTACAAGCTGACCTCGGATTCAGGAGTAAAACTTCCTCTATTTTACTACGACTATTCAGACAGGGACTGGAGATAAACAATAATCAAAATCAGGATGGAACTTGACTAGGAAACCCTCTATGTTCTTTGGCAGAATTATAGCAGCTCTTGAATTGCCAGGAGTGAGGCAATGTGAAATGACCCTCAAACATTCCCTTCTGAAATGCAGTGGTCCAGGCTGCCAACACAGAGCAGACAAAGGCTGATTGTAACGACCTTCTTAAGCATATACTTATAGAAACATTAATTATCACCAACCCTATTTTAAACATTTATAGAGAGCTGAGATGAAAGGGCTCTTTTATATCCAGTTTTATATTCCCTCTAGCGAGAAACTATGATTACAGAGTATTTTTCTTTTTCTTCTTCTTCTCCTTGGAAATTCTTACTTCTATGTTTTATTCCTAAAATGCTAAGTTCGGTTTAAGGCTTACATTCTAACCAAATTAGGTATGAGAAGACAGCAGGAAAATTAAATAGGCAAAGGCTGGCAATGACTGGGACAAGGTGTGGGCCTGCCTCACCGTGGGAGGTATGGCTATCTCCAGAATGCAAATGACCCATTTTGTAAACAAAGACATTCACTTTCTCAAGGTGCCCATGGAAGCCAATTCTACAGTGATTGGCCAAGGTCTAAGGCATTAGAGTCCATTCGTCTTAGAGTAAGTTTGCTTTAAAAATGCACATGGTAAGATGATCTGCCCTAGAGAATTTGATTCAGTGTACCTGAGGTAATTATTCCAGGTTGTCACTCAAGGGACCCTCCCTTGTGTGTCTACTTAACGCAGAACCCAACTATGCCCTCCTCCCTCTGATCTCCTCCATGGCACACTGCATCAAGTGTTATGGTTGACCCCCAGATGGCCAGTGACAGGCTGTGTACCAGTGAGATTTTGGCTGAGGCCAGCCATGAAGAATGCTTGGACCTGTCAGAGTCCATCATAGTTCTTTATAGGATCACAACAAAGAAGAGGGAGAGGCTTGACAGGTGAAGTCATCCACAGCAGAGTGTAATGTTCTCCCATGCAGGATACTGATCCAGGCATGGCAGAGTAATGGAGAGACCTGAACATGTCTTGGTATGGCTGACGTCTCACTGGGCACGGCGTCAGGATATACATCACAGTGCCTCACGAATTCTACTGCAGACTCAACTCTGCTCTTGTTTCCTGGGGGCCTCTGCTTCTTCCCTGCCCTCCTTTTCCTACCCTGCCATCTTTGGTGTAGAGAATATCCATCCTTCTGTAGTTCACTTCTCAGCCTCTGTTCTGGGGATGTGAATATCAATAACTGGAATTCTGAAACAGTATCCAGAGACCGGGAATGTGGCTTCCACTGGGCTTCATGTCCCTTCTAACCAATTCTGCTACAGCTAACAATCACCATAGACCAAAGCCAACACTGACGGTTGCTCTTCTCCTGCCTCCAACTTTCTTCACATGCAACCAGTGTTTGAGCAGACAGAAGTCTGTGTTATTCACTCAAAATGAAGCATTTTTCCTAAAATTACTAAGGCCAAGTGATTCTAATTTAGGATCTAGAGAAGCAACTATCATATGTTAAGCACCTGCTATGTGCTGAGATTTTGCGTCTTTGTTTCAGTTAATCTAAAAATAATCCATAAGGTAGACAGCATTATCTCTGCTACCAGTGAGGAAACTGAAGCTGAGAGATGTGACTTGTCCCAAGATTATATAAGGCATAATAAAAATCAGTGAATGTTTAAAAATCATTTTTAAATTTTAGTATAGTAAAAGATACATTACCATTAATCCTCAAGATACTCCCCCTTGCTTTGAACATACTTCTTACACTATCATTCTTGTCACTTTCTGGAATGGTTTTGGAAGTTCTTCTTCTTTTTTTTTTGCAGAGCCGGGGATTGAACTCAGACCCTTGTGCTTGCCAGTCAAGCACTTATTCAACTGAGCTATCTCCCCAGCCCCTTTGGAAGTTCTTCTTTGTGAGTGTCATTAGTTGCACCACCATAGCTGCCTTGGTGCCTGGATGGATTAGAAACATTTACCTTGAGCCAAGGATATAGCTCAGCAGCACAGGGTCTTCCTGGCAAGTGTGCAGTAGTGAGTTCAATTCTTGGTACAGGGCCAAGGAGAGAACTTGACGGCACAAGCAGCTGCCTGACAAGTACAGGGTCTTGAGTTTGATCCTCAGTATGGAAAAAAAAAATCATGATAAAAAAAAACAACAACACACCTTCCATGGATCACAAGGTTCCAAGTGTGGTGAAAAAGCGACCGAGGACACATTGTAATTTTTTATTTGACAGCAATTACCAGAAATGGTTGATTAACCTTTTCCAGCCTTCTTTTCTTCTAGGACAATAGCAGTGGCAATAATTCCACTTCACAGAGTTTTAAAAATAAATAACAACAGGCACTATTATGCTTATCATAGTGTAAATTGCTCAAATAGTAATGGTTAATTACTGTCACTACTATCAATTTTTCAAACTCCTTTAATGTGGGTTATAAATAAATGATATAAAAAATGGCTGTAAGCATGGAGTGAAGGCACAGATTGAATGTATGGAGAACGCACATATGGAAAAGCACTCGCATGACGGTCGGATGGTGGGAGGCCCTCTTGCATGAAATGAGCACACTCTCTTGTCCTTTCTCCTCCCACCTGTGGGGGATGGAGGGACCAGACAGGGAGGCAGACCCGGGTTAGCGGAGGTCAGATGGGCTTACACCCTTACAGGGGTCACTCCCTCAGACTGCAGAAGCCTAGCGCTAATTATAGTGGCTGCTAATTATCTTCCCAGCTGGAGCTCTAGGATCCTGCTGGGTGGTAGAAGTGGAGATGAGGGTGATTCCTGGATGTTGAAGTGGAGAGGTGCCTGCGCTTGCTCAGTGGGGAAAGTCTTTGATAACTTTGTGCATCCCAGCCTTGCCGTGTTGAGGCTGCTGCCAGGCTTACACATCCTGGGGAAGGGGCCTTGAATAGGACAAAGTAGGTCCTAAAGTTTCTGTTAAGCTATTTGGGATAGGCAGATTCTGATGGTGAGGCAGGTAGGGTGGGAGCTACAAAACGCAGTCATGTTCAATTCTCAGAAATTCAGCTGGATAGCTGGATGTGGTGGCTCACATGTATAATTCTAGCCTTCTGGAAGCTGAAGCAGGAGGACTGCGAATTCAAGCCCAGTTGGAGGCAATTCAGCAACTTAGTGAGACTCTGCCTCAAAAATATATATAACTGGTTTTTCATAAAGGAACTAAAGATACAGGTGAGGAAGAAGGTCCTGAGATCAAAACATACAGTACTGAAGAAAGAAAAAAGAAGGAAAGAAAGAAAGAAAAAAAGAAAGAAAGAAAGAAGGAAGGAAGGAAGGAAGGAAGGAAGGAAGGAAGGAAGGAAGGAAGGAAGGAAGGAAGGAAAAAGAAAGGAAGGAAGGAGAAAAGAAAGAAAGAAAGAGAGAGAGAGAGAGAGAAAGAAAGAAAAGGGAAAGTCACAATTGAACTTAGAGAGCAGTGCACTTAGAACTCTAAGCTGGCCTCCCAAGAGGGGACTGGTATTCTGCTTGACAAGGTTTTTATGAGATCCAAGCACGATAAAAACTTGGATAAACAATTTGTCAACTATATTCCCCTGATTTCATGCAAGTATCTAATATTTATTGTATGCCTATGACCCAGTAAATTATTACTATTATGACTGAGGATACAAATTTCCTATCCATGTTTTGAAAGTATTCACTGGCCAAAGACCAGTAACAATAAAATTACCAGTTTCTGCTTATTAAGTATCTGGGCATTTTATGTTTATGATCCCACTGAATACAATTGTGGTGAGGCAATGTCATCCATTTATTTTACAGATGAGGAAACTGAGGCTCAAGGGAGAGAAGTACCTTGTTCTCTATGTAGCACATACAGCTGTCGCTCTGTGCCTAGGCCAGGACACATACCTGGACCCTGCCCAATTCCAAGCCTTTGTTCTTCACTGCTGATTGAGAGGGAAGTACCTTCATTGTTGAAAGACTACTCGCTTACTGATGATAAATTAGGAGCCACCAACTCAAACAGAATATTCATTGAAGACTTAATTTTAGTGACAGGACACTGGAAAATTCTGCACCTGAGAGGAGGAGGCCTTTCACACAGGAGAGGGAGAGCCAGGAGCATCAAGGTCACAAAGGTAGTGGGGATGGGCACACATACCGCCACCTCCCCTGATCTTTCAGGCAACCCAATAAGGTAGGAAGCTCACAGTGACCCTTCCACGCAAAAAACTAGAAGCTCAGGGTCTATGTGATCCATAAGGTATCCAAGTACAAACTGATGGGAGTGAGTCATCAGGCTCCTGCGTGCTTCCTTATAAGCAGCAGGGAACTACGGGAGTTTTGTGCATAGAATATGGTAGGGGAAAAAAAAAGAAATGGTAGGTAGGGACTCTGGCCCTCTTGTATTATTAAATGTGAACTGTTGTTCATTTAAAAGAATTTTCTTTACTTTTCTGTGCCAATTCCCTTTGGTAGTCTGAAAGTCTGCAGACTCTCTTAGCCAAAAGAAAAAAAAAATAGGTTTTTTATTTTTGTTTTTGTAAAATTGTGGTAAAAATACATAATTACCACCTTAACCATTTCAGGTGCATGTATGATTCAATGGCCTCAGGTATGTCTTTGCAACTGTCATCACTATCCACCCATAGAGTTCCTTTCATCTTGAGAAATTGAAACTCTAGACCCTTAATCAACAATTTCATATTTCCTTCCACCTGCTAGCCTTTGGAAGCCACTGTCCTTTCGGTCTGTGTGAATTTGACTCTTCTGGGTACCCCATCTAAAAGGAACTATGCAGTATTTGTCCTTTTGTGACTGGCTTATTTCACTTGGCATAGTGTTCTCAAGTCAGAATTTCCTTCCTTTTAAGATTGAATAATATTCAATTAAATGAATACATCAGATGCGGCTTATGCACCAACCTATAAATGGACCCTTGAGTTGCTTCTACGTTTCAGCTATTGCAAATAACATACTAACTCATGTTTTAAAATTAATTTATGGGCTGACCAGATAGCTCAGCAGACTAAAGCGCCTGCTTAGGCAGAGCACAGGGGCCAGGTTCAGTCCTGGGTGTGCTGTGTTGCTCCTGCCCCTGGAGCATGCTTGAGGGGGTGATCGAGACTGAGTGTTTGAGACTGGGCGTGGTGGTGAACACAGGTGGATCAGTACTGAGTCTAATCTACATATAAGGCCCTGGAGACGCTTATTAAATGCAAAATAT